>JAIPRL010009126.1:0-18430 GCA_025469235.1 Pemphigus obesinymphae | reverse complement strand
TTTTACTTTAGGCATTTTAAAGTTCCGAATTAAAATTATATCAAAAATCACTAGACGCACTCGGACACAATTTTAAACATAAAACGCACGACACGGACTGACACAGAATACTGACCGTCAAACACTTAAATTCTGTTATATGAACAATTGTAGGTAATCTTATCTTTGGAATTAACGACCGGTCGCAATTTTATCGACATTATGTGGCTGTGAACGTGAAAATACGACGAAAAACGAATATATGTGCTATAAATAATAATATGCACTATAAAACTACAAATATGTATTGAATATGCATTTAATAGGTAAAAACGTTGAAATATTCAAAATATGCAAAATAAAAATAGTGTTATTTTAATAAGAATGATCTAAATCGGGGACAATGCTCATCAGATTTAAAAAAGCTTATTCCAATACATATATACATTTGCATATAAATCCGGTCCCTAATTATAAGTATTGACAAATTTGTAATTGTTTATTCATAATTTATATAAACATTGATATGTTTATGATTCATGTGATATATTAGATGATAGTACTTATCATGTATATATTTTTTTTTTCGAATCTAATACTAAAATTAGAAATCACATTCCTCAGCGTGCTAAATTCCTGATTTTTATATATATTTTGTAGTTAATTTGTTAATTAATACAAACCATAAATTAGAATTTTAAAAACATTGAGTGGAAACCTAAAGCCAATAAAACTACTCTTAATAAAATTTGTAAAAATTGATATTCATAACCATGGCTATAAAGTACAAGGGCTGTCATCTTAAATAATGAATATTATTATAATAATAATGATATTTTTTAATTTTTAAATTATTAAATTATTTAGAATTTATAAATAAAAATATAATAAATGAAATGAATGTCCAAAATTTAATATATTTTGGGTACTAAACGTCCAAAAATCCCATAAATTTGCAGCCTCAGTTTACAACAATATTTCGATATGTTGAGTGTGAATAATGAATATTAAACAACCAAGTTACAAATATCAGTTTACGAACATAATGCGTTTGAAATACATGTGGTGAAAGTTTATCTTTGGACAAGATACTATAAAATCATTATTAAATCATAATACATTTTTTTACTCAAAAATTGATTTTGTTTGAAGTTAGGAAAATATTATTTTATTAAATACTTGTGATCCCTTTATGCTTAAACTCATTAGGAATATCGTAAAATATATGTGCACAAGGGTTCTATTTATGATATCATATACGGTATAGGTGTATTTTATATGCAAATTCGAGGTAGGATATAATGATGGTTTAAAGTTTAACAAAATAATACAACACATAATTGTATGTTTTATTATAGTTTCTAAATAGTTTCACACGATCATAATGTATTTTCATATTTTATTATATCTTACAAGACTATAACCTATTACATGTAAACACATATCCATCCAACATCTACCCATATTTCTATTTTATTTTATTTTAGCTTTTCATTATTATAATAATATTTAAGGACCTTGCCACACTAGTGGTTTTTTTTGACATCTGTCTAAACGGTTTTATCGTCGACAGTATAAAAAATAATAGTAAGAGTATTACTTGTTTTATTTAACTTTTGTTAATTAAAGTCGCAGTTTGTGGACATAAAAACTTTTCCAACTTCTTATACTCTTTTGTAACAAACATACCTACCAGATAGCAATGGTTTTGTAGTAGCACAATGTCTTACATCATTCAAAAATCTTATGTTCTCGACGATGGTCACTCTAGGAACTTGAACATACGGAAACTCACATTTGGCTTTCGATTTATTAATATTTAACAATAATGATTGATATAATTTTTAGTTTTGAAATGGATGATCCTCAAACTAAAAAATCAAAAAATCTGAATGTTGTTCAGTATTTCAAACTTACACGAAATTATGTCATCAAGTATCCAAAATTACCTTGCTTACATGTCGGTAATATTAATAAGAAAACTGCTATTCCAATTGAAGTAAATATATATTATAATAGATCATCCTTATTTTATTTAGATTTTAAGTGTTTTTAATGATGATCTCTAAACAATCAAATTCAAAAGATCATTTTTTAAATAAATAATATTTTTTTTAATGGAATATTATTAAATAAATACATAATTTTTTAGTTGTGCACTATTCAAAAAGGACAATTACGAATGAAAAAGTTAACTGAAAGTCAAACTGCAAACATGATTAGAAATGCAGCTCGGCCACCTCCAGAACGACGACAAACTATTGAAAATTGTATCAAAGACATTAAATATAACCAAGATTCTGTGCTGAGAGAATTTGGTATTGATGTTAAAGAACAGTTTGCTTCTGTTCCAGCTAGGGTTTTAGATCAACCTTCTTTGTCATATTTTCAAAATAAGGTATTATTTTTGAGTTTTGATTTAAATAAAATATAATAATCTATTCTTAATTATTAACAAATTAATTAATTTTATATATTCTATAGTTAAGTGGTCGAAACGCATGTTTCGGAACATAAGGTCTCTGGTAGCAAACAGGGTAGCCAACGAGATTTTTCTTGCTAAAAAAAAATGCCTATACCCACCTATCTAACCTACCTAAAAATTATATTTTTAATATTTGATTTATTTATGTTCATATATTTGGTAGATGATAGAAGAATCAGAGTTTACAATGTTTAGTTTTTTTTTTTTTTTTAATAGTTTTTAGAATGATTTTTCGTAAAACATGCAACTTTAGTCAAAACTAGGGAACAGATTTGTATGCACAAAAACCCTTAAAATATGCATTTGAAATTTACAAATATGCAAAAAAAAGTAATATAAGTAAAATATGCAAAATTACAAAATAAAATTGGAGTTATTTTAATAAAAATAATATAAATCATGTACATTTCTTGTCTTATAAAGTCTACACTGGAAAATTGTTAATTGTGATTTTAAAATATTTAGTACTCAAAAACATATTTTTACTCATTTTTATAGCTAGATAAAAGAACATGCGAAAGTATAAATTAAAATCAAAAATATGCACTAATTGTATTAAATATGTATTTATTTTAACACACAATTTTCGAACTTATTTTTTGTATTTTGTGACCATTCAAGTGTTGTTATTATAAGGAGATATTTAGCAGTGTCTTTTTAAAATTGTATTATTACCACTGTTATCCATGATTATTACATTAAAATTAATCAAATTATTGATATTATTAATTTTAAATATAATTGTAATAAATAATAAAATTAATAATAAAAAAATAAATAATACATTGTAATTATAAAATATTAAAAAGTAGTTGCTAAATATATCTGCTACTCTAGCGAAACATTAATGGCCCTTAGTTGGACGTTATAATAGCAGCTCTAAAAGTTCAACATGTAAAATATTAAATGTATAAAAAATATCTTTAAAAGTCTTATAATTTGAATTATTTAATTTGATAATTATATGTTATATATAATATATTTCATATTACTTAATATTTTCTTCAGGAACTTAAACCCAGAGCTGGTATTTGGAAACCAGAAAAATTTTCAAAAGCTGTACAGCTTAAGAGATGGATTGTACTGAATTTCGACCAACGTACTAGTTTTGCCAACATAAAGTATGATTATGATTTGTATATTACGTAGGAATATTAAATAATATTTATGATATTTTAACTTAACGTTATATCAGTTAAATATAATTTAAATATGTAGCTAAAAGTATAACTACTTAAGTTATAAAGTTTACTGTAGATATTTTTAGTCATTGTTATATTGTATTGTATTATCTATTTGTATACATTTTATTTGAGTTGTAATATTTATCTTTTTGTCCAGTAAATAAATAAATAAATATTGTTGACGATTCCCAGCTTTATATAGGTATCTATAAACTTATTTATGACAATAATTTTATATTTTTGTTTTATTTTAGAAATTTTGAAAGAAGTTTGATATCAAGTGGTAGAGATTTGAATGTTAATATAAGTCCAATGGATCCTGTCATTAACTATGTTATACAAAAAAACGTCCGTTTAAATGATATACAAGAAGAAGTTACTAAGATTTTTAACAATCAAAAGAATATTGTAGAACTAGTTGTGGTGATTATTCCTGATTATCCTCCAGGAATTTATGGTAAATAAATCCATAAACTGAAATTGCATATAAATTATTTTAAGAATGAGTTAAAAATTATATTTTCAAACTTGTATTATAATTTATATATTAAAAACATGTGTGTTTAGAAGTGTCTAGAAATCCGACTATTGTCATTTATTATCACAATGGTCGGGTAGATAATAATTTCCCAACCGTAATATAATGCGTAGGATAATAGATAGTACTAATTCTTTATATTACAATTAATATTACATTTAGTTCAGTTATGTATATTTCTGTTATATATGCATACATTTTTTTATGGGTTCTTATTTTGAAGAACCGACAGCTACAAAATCATCAGGTTGTTAACATACACGGAACAATATAGGTAGCTATATCATTTTGGATTTTTCAGATACAGCAACACAAACACAATAGGTACTTACCTGAACATACATTTAATAAATAAATAAATATAAACTATTTCTTAAGTAATAAGTTATTACTATTAAATAATGCAATATTACCCAACCCAACTCAAACAAATTAAAAAACTTCTTGAAAAGAAAGAACTAAAAAAAAAAAATATGGGTACGCAATATAACAAAAATATACACATATAGAAATTAGTACTATCTGTTCACAAGTATATCATAGTCGGGAAATCATTATCTACCCAATCATTATGATAATAAGAGATAATGGTCGGATCTAGACACATTGTTGAAAATAATCAATAAAAATGTGTTATTATATTTGTTTTAATTTCAGTATTTAAATTTTATTTCAGCTGCTGTTAAGCAATCTTCAGAATTGACGGTAGGTGTTCTTACTCAGTGTATTAAGTCCAAGACTATAAATAAAATGAATCCGTCAACTGCGAGTAATATTTTATTGAAGATAAATTCAAAATTGAATGGAGTCAATCATACTTTGTCTACTAAAAGCAGGTAATTATTTCTTTAATATTCCTTTAATTGAATCTTATTGAATATATTTAAATAATACTATATTCAGTGTATAGATAGTAGAGCTGGTCGAGTACTCTATTTTGGAATAAATTTAATTTTAAACTAAAAAAGTTGAGTATTTGTATTCATATAGGTTTAATTTTTGAGCACTTATATGGGTGGCATTTACACCGCCTTTACTGAAAAAAGGCGAGCTGAATCTAAATGTATGAAGTCTGGTTAGCAGGATTGTCTATTATTCTTTAGTTGATAGATTATCAATACAACAGATGTAGAAAAAAATGGAAATAACCACAAGCAAAATTAAAGCGGTTCAAATAGCGCTTGAAGGTTGAAATTATTCACTGATGGATGCCATAATCTAATTGTAAAAATCCAATATTTCCGAGAAAAACTATAATAGAATTAGAACTATACAGCGATACCTTAAAAAAAAAAAGGTAGATCGTATAGGTATGTGCCATTAGTCAATAAATATTAGCACTCTGTATGCTAACATAGTGTGGTTTGACTATAGCAGGGTAGCAGGGAGAAAACCGGTTGCAGCCGACTCGACAAGGCTATATCTTAACATGCAACTACTATATGTGTTCCTATTTCCCTGAACATTGTTCCATACTAGATCATATTTGAGTACTCGATTATATTATATTATTTATTTATTATTGCCCAAATGGGTAATAGTTTCAATTTATAAACAAAATTAAGTAGATAGATGATAACAATAGCTAAATGTACAAAGCAAAGGAGGTAAAAAAATAAGGAGGAAAGTTGTTAACAATGTTTGTGCTGTGGAGTATTCTATGTCTGAATTGTCATGTATGTAAAAATTGGAGTGAGTAGGAACGTAGGAAACAGTATAATTTCTCTGAAATCAATTATAGAGCAGACCAATGTAAAATAAAAGGTACAGAGAGCACTAGCTGAAGTGAACATTTTTGCATTTCGCATATCTTTAAACTCTTTACTAATTGTTATATTAATGTGGTGGTCAAAGTTCAGAGAAGGAGTAAGATAGATCTCAAGATATATAGATATATACGTTCAAGCAGAGTACCAATAAGAGAGTTTGGTATTTGATAGGAGTACAGTCTTCAGTTCTTATCGTTGAGCTTACCGTAATTGTCTATCTTATGCATGTAAAAGTTGCTTGTTTCACACAATAATTTATTTACCTTTAAATTATGTTTTCGAATTTTTATTATAATTAGTTTATGTGTTTTTCTACATCATAGATGATAATTGAACCAAATTTTAATATAGAATTTAGTTTTTTTTAATTATTTAAGATCCTATATCGTGTTGCAGAAGCCTCTGTATGCAGAATTAGATCAATTATTGATGGAACTGTAAGTCCAACTTTGCTCATTGTGTGTCAAAATAAATTGTTATTTTGATTACATTTGCGTATTTAACAAAAAATCTTTTAATATTTTTAAAATTTAAAAAAAAACTAATAAACTAATAAACAGCATAATAAAATACTGATTCTTCTACCGCCAGCACAAAAAGGTGAATCATAATGTAAAACAAGCAACTTAAATACACACGAATGTTGAGTGATTACTTTGCATGTGGCCCAATATCATCATGTGGCTATTCTAAATGTTTTAATATCTTTTAGAATTATAATAATTTAACATTTAATAATAATTTGAAAAATAAAATGTTTGTGCTCTTTAACAAAGACGGTTTAAGTTGTTTCCTTGGGGTATACCGAATAAAAATTCAATAAATGAGAAATAATAATAGATTATGAAAAATTCATCATTACATGCTTCACCATTTTTCGATTACAAATTACATGTATTTGGTATTTTAGACATGAAGTTTTCCAATTTTCCCAATAGATTTTTAATGCGTTAACTATTAATTTTGTTAAGTCTAGATTTTCATTTCTTTAAAATTTTGAAAATTATGATTTTAAAATCTTGAAATTTACACCAAATTTGTAATTTATTACTATATTGCGTTGACTATATTTTAGAATTTTGTGTTATTTATTTACCAAAGCTCCACTCAGAATCGTTTTTTAAATGTAATACAACCAACAAGATTAATCTATTTAATAAGTACTTTCACTATTTTTAACATTTTATATTAATTATATTAATAATATTTAAACACCTTTTTACGTGTGTGTGCATAATAAAATATCAATGGAGTCTATAGGTAATTTTTATTTAAAGTAGTTAACGGAGTCTATGGCTGATATATTTTACGAATAGTAACCGGTAGAGTCATTGCTAAATCAGAGCAATATATATAAAAAGCCCCTTAAAGTAAGATAGAAATGGCGTTTGCATACTACATTGAGGATTTGACTACCTCTATGAAAGTGCTACATAAAAAAAAGTGTACACATACTCCTGATACAATATTTATAATTTTTAAATTAAATAATGAGTAATTTTATAAAATTAATACACTTCAGTGATATTAATACTAAAATATACAAAAGTTTGTAAATTTGACGGCAAATAATTAATTTTTATAATTAAAATTTTTGAGTGGAAATGTTACCTTCACTTTCTTTTGATTAGCACACTTAACCATAGAACTTTAAATTACCAACACAATCTATATATGAAATACCGTCTCTATATTACTCTATGCTATGTCCCTTTACAGTACTTTTATACTATTTAGTAGTGTATGCTTAATAGTTGGCTTCTATGATATGATAACTGTTTGACAAGAGATTTAAATATTTTTCCCAAATGATAAATTTTAAAATTTTAAAAATTTAAAAATTTATATATTTGTAATAAATGTGTAACTAGCAGATTTTATGTAAATGTAGATACAAATGTGTTTTATGTAATTCTAAATGTCCAACAGCCAAATATATTATGATTTAAATAAAAAACCTATAAATAATTATTATTTATTAAAAATTATTTATAATAATAATCTAACTTATTGACATAACTTATGTATCCATAGATTTACCAAAGTTGATCAGTAAAAACTAAGATTCAGACTCAACAGTATTCAAATTTATTGCTACATAATATTTACTCGTATTTTATCAATAATTTGATTTTTTTAAAAAACATCCTTTTATTATTATTTATTAAGAGGACACTATATCTACTATTTTCAAAAAAATATTCAATGTTGTATTTATTTGTTCAGTACCTATATACAATTTTTAAGAAATTTTAATGAAATTAAAAATAAAAATGTAGTAATATTTAAGTAAATTTTAAAATCAATCTAAAAATATCACTGTTCTCTAACCACTTTTTATTGTTGTGTAATTATGATATTCTAATCTAGCAGGGATATGAGCTAGAACAAATCGTGAAATGTTAGAAAGTTTAGTTTAAAATCTGAAAAAGATTGATTGGGGCATTTTTCTTTAACATTAAATACTGAAATATGATTAATGTTTATAAAACATGACCGAAATAGACCAATTTTTGTGTTAGTGTTGTATTGTGTGGTGTCCTCTTAAGCTTTTTATTTGCATTAATACAGTTAGTTTATCTATGAAAAATTAGAATGATAAAATGTAATATTATAATTCATCCGTTAACCCCCGTTATGAATTACGCAATGTCCATGTTGGTAATATCCTATATACATGTAGATATAGGGGAAGATTTTAGGGTGAGCGACATAGCGATTATCTTTAGAGTTTCTTTTTTATCATTATTTGAGGAGTATAGAATTTATTTGAGGACAGAACTAACTATTTATTTCATAAAAATCATATTCGCCCCCTATAAATGCCTCAGATCTGTATAGGTATATATAATATTATTGGTTTATAAATTTATTTTGTCAATTAGTTTGTCCTTGATGATTGTTCAAATTTAAATTAACCCCTTTTGTGAAAAAAATGATTCCATGTCTTTAAAACTGTGCTACTGTTTTCTAGTTATATAATAATTATGAATAAATTCACTAATTATTATATCATTAAGATTGTAAGTAATAATTTTATTTCCTTACAGTATTAGTAAGTAAATTAAATTTTTTCTAATAAACTATATTATTTAACTATAATTTTGTGTATTTAGACATTTTATTATATAATAAATGCAATTATTTATAAAGAAAAATTATATTTTATATGATTACATTTTTATTGCTAAATTTGATAGGAAAGAGATTTTTATACTAAGCAAGTAAATATAAAAGATTTTTGCTAAAAAAGCGTTGGTTATTTAAAAAAAAATTCTCTTTATATACAATTTCATGTAAATATATGATATTAAACTAATTAATATAATTATTTATTATTTAGGCCAGCTAGTATGGATGGCGCAATAATTTTTGGAGCTGATGTAACTCATCCATCTTCAGATCAGATAAATATTCCATCAATTGCTGCAGTGAGTATATTTTAATATTATAGTCAAAAACAAATTTATGGGAGAACCCCATTCAAATAAAAAGTCCAGATGTTTTTATTTATATGTTTTCATAGTTTTGTTGATCTTTATTTTTTTTTCCTTATTTCATCAATTTTTGAAACTGATTCCCCTCCTTCAAATTGACTCATAGATTCTCCACTATTATAGTGTACTTATGTTATATAATGGTTAAATTATAGGTTAAAGTTTTCATTATAAATGTTATGTAAAAAGTAGATTATAAATTATATTGTGACCTGTAAGTTTTTAAATATTTTCTTTAAGAATTTAGAACTATTTTTCATTTAACTTTCTAAAATACAGCTTGCCCAATGATAAAACATTGTGGTCATAGAATAAAAGACAGTCTGTAAGAGATAGAAGTATTTTACTTATTGGATAGGATACTAGTGGTGGGTTTATAGAAGAATTTGAAAATGCAATTTTTTATGCATTTGTTGAAAAAATTAAAAAGACAACTCCAAAGTTTGGTACTGGAAAATATGTAGGTAGTAGGTATGCTTTTAAAAATAAATTATTTAATTAAAACGTTATTTCAAGAAAAATTAACATATATATATCACTATAAAAACCAGAAAATCCCTCTCTCCTCTCTGTATCTAAAATGATCATCGGGTTATGCTTAAAACAAAATTACAAAATAAAAATTTCTATTGATTGTAGTTCGTTTTTTTTAAATTCTTAATGTGGGTTTTATTCAACTATTACATTTTCAAGGGTGGTAAACTACAAAATTATTACATGTATAATATAAAAATTAACTGTTTCAAAATTAAAAATTATTAAAACAAGAAAATGTAAAAAAAATAATAATACAATTAATTTTTAAAATGTATATGAAGAACTTGAAACAAAAATTTTCAAGTTTTTAATCTTATAGATATATTAAAAACTAAAATTTTCTAAAATAAATACATAATAATCAATATGTCAAAATAAAAATTGAATTCATATGTTTTATATGAGATGGGTTGAAACTAGAGTTGAGCATCTAATCCAGATGAAATTTTATTAATCCGGAATGATAAATATGCTATAGTCTGTTTAATCACTATCTGTTTTATACACTATAAATCTGGATTGACTGATTACACAAAGAATTTGGATTAACAGACCACATGTCAAATCAGAATTGCACACTTTTAAAGTATAACATTTTTTATACTTTTAATTCTGATATGTTATCATACTATTAAAGCTTAAAGGAAAATTTCTGAATATTGATATAAATCGGAAAAAAACCAATGATAACAATCAAGATAGAAATACAGGTTGACCACTTAAATGGTATTAAACTTTCTTATAAATTGTCTATTATATTTATGGATTGGATCCAAAACCTGGATTTGATTTGCAATCTGGATTGACAGGTTATATCAATAATTCATATTGAATTCAATATCGACATTAAATTATCAATTGAATTTGGATAAATCCAGAACCCGGATTGTATATTTTAATCTTGATTGTGGATTGTTCAATGCTCAGCACTAGTTAAAACTGCAAAAAAACTTTGGGTTCTGGTTATATTGGTTTTATGTAATAAGAATATGGGTTATATGGTTTTGACATTTATTCGGGGTTTTAAGGGTATGGACTATACTGCTTATATATGAGTGGCATAGCTTTGATTTAAATGGTTTTATATTTTATAACAAAAAAAAATTAATATATTTTTATCGCTTGCTTAGGTAGCTGCGAGTCACGATATAAATGGAAGTCAGTACAATATGGAATGGCGTTTACAGTCTCCCAAATTGGAGATTATTCAAGACCTAGAGGGCATTATTCATACACAGTTATTGAAATTCAAAGAGAAGACAAAAATTGTACCAAGAAAAATATTTTACTTTAGAGATGGTGTAAGCGAAGGACAGTTCTATCAATTGTTGGAATATGAACTGATTGCTATTCGAAGAGCATGTTTAAGGTTAAGTATTAATTACAAACCTTCTGTGACATTTTTGGTTGTACAAAAACGACATCACACTAGAATGTTTCCCAAGTACGCCCAAGACTTTGACGGCAAATTTGGCAATGTTCAACCTGGAACCATTATTGATACTCAGATTACCCATCCAACCGAATTAGATTTTTACTTATGTAGCCACGCTAGTATTCAAGTTAGTTATCATAACTATTTTCCATTTTTTTATTTATTATTTCTGTGTATTTTTTAAAGGGTACATCAAGGCCAACTAAGTATCATCTTATTTGGGATGATAGCAATTTCACTGAAGATCAGCTAGAACAAATAACGTTCAATCTATGTTTCATGTTTGCTCGTTGTACTCGTTCTGTTTCATATCCAGCACCTACATACTATGCTCACTTGGCTGCATTTAGAGCACGTGCTTATATTGATAAGTTGGTTACATTAAATATTTTGGTTATTGGTTGTATTAAATTAAATAATTTTTTTTTTTTTTAGTAAACCAATAAATCTTAACCGTTTAGACGAGGAGCAGTCTAATAACGAACTAAACTCTTCTTTCAAAGTTACTACACCTATGTTTTTTGTTTAAGAGACATTTACCCGTATGCCTAGTCGTTTAAGTGTTACTTAAAACCAATTTAAGTGTCACCTAAGCATAAGGTTGTACTGTTACTTAAGGTTTTCCTAAAAATTAAGTAGTGGATAGACCACACTTAGTGCACCTGTAAACTCTGATTATAGTTAATAATTTTTCACTGTACCTACATAGTGTATAAGTAATACACTTACACAGTAATTACATAGCAAAATAAATATGGATGATTTATTTGAGTTCATTGACTTTATGCGATTTGCTGATGTTGAACCCACACCAGAAGGTACATCAGGGATCTGGATAATCCAATTGAATTGTTTTGTCCTCTCCAGTTTTTCAAAGGATACATGAGTTTATACTTTTGTAAATACTTTACATAGTATTAATTATAGAGGTGGAGCGGACTGTTCGAAGTTTGAAAAATCGAACCGAATTTTAAAAGTTTGGTTCGGGTTTGAAAATCAAACTTAAGTAGTAAAAAGTAAAATCAATATTTTTTCAAACATCAAACTTTTTGTCGAAATTGATGACCTTTTTCTTGATTATTCAAGTTGACAATTGACAAATTTTGCAAAAAAAAAAATTTTTAGTACTAAAGAAACTAATGTTTGTTCAAGTTCGACATCAAAACTTAAAAGTTCGGTTCAACATCTAAAATTTAAGATTAACTCCTCTAATTAATTATATTATGAAATCAAATTTTATCTTCATAGAAATGTACCTATATTCAACAAATAATTAAATTTAAAAAATTCAAGTTCTTAATTTCTCTCTATAAACATTTTATAACAAAATTTAATAATATAATCATAGGTAGGTACTAGTATGATTAACGAAATATGTTATGCAACAAATATCTGTTATATACAAATTACTTTTTGGACTTGGCCATATAAATTAAATTCAATCACTATTTTTGACCGAGCTTCATGTTTCTTTTTATTTGAAGAAAAATCTTTTTGGGGTCTTCAATTACATGTTTATATTTTGAAAAACAGTTAAAAAAAATTTCTTTTTCTTCTGAGTTCCAATTGGGACCTCTTTCTCTTTTAATTTTGTTCGTATTTCGCTTTCATAAAATAAAAAATAAAAACACAATTAATAATAAAATTCAAACTCGATACCACTAATAGTGAAATATCAAATGATAACTCTCAAATATCATGGAAGAAAAAAATATCTTTAAGGATTACTTATTTAAGTAATACCTAACTACGGTACATTTAAATTTTGACTGTGCTATGAAACTTTACGGGCATGTTAAGTGGAGGTTATGTGCCCCGTAGCTAGGTGACACTTAAGCCATTTTAAGTGACACCTAACGTGCTGACTATGCATATGGGCCATTATTTTATAATTTTTATTATAAATTTCTAGGTTAAAAACCTTTAGCCTATCTTTAATTTTTTGTAAAATACATCAATAAATTGCATTTTTTTAAATAACAATAATACTTACATTATATAATATTATACTCGTATGAATTTTCAATTTTATTAATAAAATTATCCTTATCATATTTCTACTTTGTTACATTTATTGATATTTGTATATATATATACAGTGTTTTATAAGATGTTATCTTTATAAAATGCATTAAGATTTCTACCTCAACCTTAACATACCATACTCGCATCGATCACTTCCATCTAAAAGTGGCAATACTGAAGAAATTAGATGTTGTTATAATCAAAGTTATCATTGAATCATTTATCATCTGTATGTGCAAACTATAAAAAGAATTTGGAAGGAACTCATTAAATTTTTTAAAATGTATAGTGAACAAAATTCCTTTTTGTGTGTGTGAAGGAACATATTAATTATAATTTTTTTCATTTCTCTATTTCATTTAATATTTATCAAATATTAAATTTTAAAAATTCTATAATTTTTCTTTAAAAATTTAGCATAATTATTGTACCTGTGTGTGATCATTTTGACAATGTTTACAATATTTATTGATCTGGACCATTTTTCAATGAAAAATAAAATTCCACAGTGTTATTTATTTTAGTAGATTTGAAAGTCATAATAATTATAATGATAATTGTTTATTCAAAATAATAAAATGAACTGAAGTCCAATAGTACAGATTAAGTAATTTAGAAAATAAACAATAAATGGAATAATATACATATAATTTAAATTTAATATTAAATCATAAACAATTGTGTGTGTTTTACTCAGTTAGTCACTACTGAAAATTGTTATTTTTTTTCAAAACACATAATTTTGTTAAAATAATTAAAAAATTTCAATTTTGAAATTAAGTCTGTCGGACATATTCTTGCTTCACCATAATTATTTTAATTAAAAATTACACGGTATATAAAAAAAAAAAAATACAAAACTACAAGGATGATATTATAATATTAGTATTTGCTCAAATTTTTGACTGTTAGGTATAACAATAAATAAGTATAAACAACTTTTAAAATAGTAGGCAGGTTTGTACATCAAAGAAAAATATGGCATACCTACCTACATTTAAAAAAAAATTCAGTGAATTACAATAGGTACCTACTTGTTTTAATTTTTGACAAAGAAAATATTTCTTTATTGATTTTTCGTTAATAACTCAAAAAGTAAATACGCGGTATAAGTTCTGATTATTCTATTGAGTTTTACATAAAATAATAAAACATAATGTACCTAATTAAAAATATCAACATATTTTGAAAAATGGCTATTTTTGGATGAAAAAATAAATTAAATAATAATAATAAATAAAAAAATTAATTGTTACAAAGTTATAAAACGGTAAATAAGTAAAAAAAAGTCATAAACTTTTTTAAATTTTGGCCAATTAAAATGTCAAAAATGTTTATAATTTGTTGACTACATTTCAAACAATTTCTAATTTCTAATTCACCGACTATATTCCGAAGTACTCCTTAAAACGTAGTAAATAAGCAAAAAAAAAAATTCATCAACTTCCTGTTTTTGCCGTTTGAATTTCATTTTACAAACTACTTTCCAATGGTAGGGGTTGTAACACCCTCTCACACTCCTCTTCCCTGGGGACCCTAGGGACAGTATAGTTTCCCCACATTTCAAGTTTTCAGAAATTGAAACTACATCCTTAGAAGAAGAAAAAAATGAAATTTGTAATTTTAGGTAGTTAAAACGAAATTTTTATACAAAATTATAACGTAATATTATTATTTAGATAATACTAAATTATTTAAAATTATAACTTTTTAAACATATTTGCTTCCAAAATTTAATTTTTAAATATCTATTTGGGATCAGAATAAAAATATCAAAATTTGTGTTGAGGTGGTCAACTTGACTAAGGAAAATTTTTATTTGTGTCAAAATGTAATTTTTTATTTTGTACTTCATATAGAATACAATTATTAATAAATTACTTAAGAGTAGAAAAGTGGCTGTTTTCTAATTATCCTTTTTCATGGGCCAAGGGGCTAAAGAATGCTATACACATTATTTTTAAGGAGTTCTGTATAGAAAATTTGTATAAAGTTTTATAAAAATGAAAATCCAACAATTTAAAAATATTTGATTATATTTTAAACGTAATTTAAAAATAGTCATGTGTCATCCGTACCATTTTTATTGTTATTATCACGATATTTGTTAAAAATCACGTTCACTTTTCTCTTTGTAAAATTGCAAAAATCGCAGTGTCAATATTTATAGAAAATGCTACATATGAGAATATTTACTGTGCTCGAGCGTGGAGTTTTTTTTTCAATATGTTTATTTAAAGCCTAAAATCCTTGATTGAAAATCGTATACTTCGCTATTTTTAAACGGTAAATTTTAAAATTAAAAATATAATACGAAAAAAAAATTATACTAAAAACTATAACTATACTAACTAAAAAACTATACTCTACAGCATGCATTATAATGTTCGCATCTTTCATATTTTGACTCTGCAGTCATTACTATAAAAGAGAAGTTATAGTTATAGTGCATGAACGTATCTTAATACCGCTAAAATCCTCTTAAGCCTGTAAAATAAATTGCATTAAAACTAACTTGCAGGAAATGCAACTCAACCCCGTACATACAAATGACCCTTTATTCGAGGCCAAATTTCTCCATCCAAGCGGCTATATACTGAATATTGTATTGTATACGTAGTGAACCCGTGATATAGTTAAACGCATAATGTAAACGAATGCAACGTAAACAACAGTCTGCGACTTACAATCACTATGTATAGGGTAGGTATAGCGTTCTTCGGCGCGAATTTCTTGCTATAAGTCGTTCCCTGTTGCGTTCTCTCATGACATACAGTGTATTATAATCGGCGATGTAGTCGCATATAAATTAGTGGGTACACGCCTGATTCAGGCACGCAACTGAAATTTTTCTTAAATATGTGGTCATACACATATTATACATATACTCATATACTTAAAACATATTTTTCTCTAAATATCGAAAAAACACTATCTAAAACGGGAATTAGGCAGACAGGCAGAAAGGTAGAAAGGTATATACGACACACCAAAATTGTGCGTCATTTATTATTATTATAATTATGTATCTACTACTGTCGCGGCCAAACTGAGGTGTCGTAGTGTTTCCCGCGTATGAATATCGCGTTATATAAAATTATTATCGAACACTCTAGTCCGCGCATCGAATGCGATCGTTGGTTCGGGTTTGACCTAGCACGCGTACTTAATGTACGTGTGTTTGCTAAAATATCGAAAACTTTATTTTCTTTTTAAAACGCACTCGTTGTCGTCGTTGTAGTTTTTCATTCTCACGAATCGAGAGAACCGAAAGATTGATACCTAATGTTCACCCACATGATGTAATATTATAGATTTGGCTCTAATAGTCAATATTTTATTATATTAGGTACGTGCCACGCCCGTGTTATTGTTCATCATACGTGAGTTTGGGAACGCGAATCTAATATCCGCCGTCCGTTTTACTTGTGCACACTACTGTATACTGTACCAAAACAAATTGTAAAAAATCATTATATTGACTTTCAATTGTGTTTGGCTCTAATAGTCATATGTCCTATGTCAATTGTAATCAGTACGAATTTCCGGTGTTAATAATACCTACCTACATTTATCCAGCTTAAAAGACTCATTTTATTTTGTACAATATTTTTGTATTAATATTCTTCAATGCATTTTAAAATAGCGGTTTTAATAACCATGTAAATAATTAAAATTAAGTTACTGTATTTTGTTTTGTAAGTTATTTATTTAGATATAGATTCAGTGGCTGGCCAGACTGCGCTTCACGAAGTTGTGAGTACCTACGTACCTACCTATGAATAAAAATATACCTATTTATTATCTATTAATTAATTCATATTGTTAATGAGCCAAAAGGGCTAATTTTATATTATTTTTGTACTATTATTTTTTATATAATCCTTGTGTTGCTGTGATTATTTACTTATTGTTACTCATTTTATATTACTTGTACAGCAATACACGAAGCTATTAGTTACCATACTCTTCAGTTACAAATTATTTAGTTACCTATATCTCTAGTTTATAAGTACATCCAACAATTTATATCACCAGTAGGTAGGAATACAATGTAAAAGGAATATTATATATTATTTAGTGTCTGGGCTCGCACAATATTAATTTACGCACCCGGCCCGTACAATATTATATAATAAGATTATTTTGTAGCAATTTTTTATTGTAGCTACCTATAGTGACTTAGCCATAAGGTATATAAAAATATTAAATATAATGACTTTAAACATATATATATACATAAGCGTATATAACTTAATACTAAATATTTGTCTTTCATATTAATGTTTTTCATCAAATTTTATTTTTATTGCATATTCATTATATTATAGTGAATTCAAAAACGTTATTAGAATTAATTTTGATTTTAGGTCTATTACTAATTCCGATGAAAAAAATGAATAAAATAAAAAAATGTGATGTTTGCAAAACTACATTTTCATGGAAAAATAATTTAAAAACTCACATGCTTATTCATATTGGAGAAAAAACAAATAAGTGTAATATTTTTCCAAAATCATTTTCGCATAAAGGGCATTTCAATACTCACGTCTTACATGTTTATTCATACTAAAGAGAGACCACACAAATGCGAATTTTTCAAAATGACATTTGCACAGCAAAATTATTTAAGAGGTCATATGGTTATTCAAACTAAGATAAGACCACACAAATGCGACATTTGTAAAATTACATTTGCATGGAAAGATTATTTAAAAATTCACATGCTTGTTGATTGTTCATACAAAAAAGAGACCACACAAATGCTACATTTGCAAAATTACATTTTTCACGGAAAAATTATTTAAAAGGTCACATAGGTATTAATACTAAAGAGAGACATACATATGCGAATACTAGAGAGGATAAAATAAGGAATGAGTATATCAGAGGTAGTATAGGGGTAGCTTCGATAGTAGACAAAATGAGAGAGAATAGATTAAGATGGCTCGGGCATGTATTAAGGAGGGAAGAGACTGAG
>JAIPRL010009125.1:0-18433 GCA_025469235.1 Pemphigus obesinymphae | reverse complement strand
CAGCCAAATAACAGTATTGGACTATTGGTACGGCGTACTGTAGATTTATTAAAAATAGGTTATTTCAAGTGGGTGGGTAGGTGTGAAAATAATTTTGCTCCACTTAGTAAGAAAGCTCTGCACGCCATTGATTGATATACTTATACCTATTTGAACGAATCTAGTCTCACTGCTCGATAATCACTCCTCACAATTAAAATTTCCAAATTTTAAGATTTAATAAAAAATTTGAAATAATTAATTTAGCTAAAATTTAATGTTAATTAAATAAAGTAAAAAAATGAGTTTTTTGTATATATAATATAATATAAGTAATAATGTAATAATTGAACCCTAATTCAACATAACATATATTAATTTAATATAAAAATACATTTCTAGAAATATTAATTTATAGTTTAAATAGTTAATTTTTTAAATTATTAGTCATTATTGAATTATCTAATTCATTATATGAATTTGAATTATCTAAATTTGATTTATTATATTTTATTTTTTAGTGAGACTGTACAACTCTTGATGATAATGAAATAGCCAATTTACTCAGTGAAGATATTGAAAATATTGATAAAACATGAACAAATTGAACAAGTTTTAAATGAAATTGAATTAAAAAATGTTGGCGATACTAAAATTTTTACTGGTGAGTTCTAATTTTTCATATATATTCACTACCATTGGAAAGTTTCCGGACATTGGTATATATGTATAAGTAGTATGTTATGGTTCGTTCTAGGACAAGGGCTTCACCTCTAAATATTAAGTTAGGTTAGGTTAAATAGATGGAAGGGGAGGATTGAGGTAGGTTAGGATTTTGCCCTATATAGGGCAATAATTCAAAGGTGTGGTCTTTGTCTCAGAACGAACCAAAACACATACTTACTCTTCGGACTTATAGTCCGGAAACTTTCTGACGGTAGTGTACATATACATATACCTATAATATAATAATAAAATTGTGTTTATTAAATTTGTCTATTAATGTTTTAGTACATGTCTAATCATTTATTTTCATCATATTATCACTTTTTCCAAAGTTTTATTATTATATTAAGAAAATACAAATAAAATTAATTTTAAAATGCATATAGAAAAACAAATTCATTAGGTAGGTACCTATAAATGTTTTGAAAATTCTAAATGTTTTAAATTATAATATACTAAATATTATTTTTATTTTTGATCAATTTCATATTAATTGTGATTTATAAAAAGTATGATTTATCTATCAATGTTACTATACATACATAACTATAATACTGTTTAATACTAATATATTAATATATATTATATTAATTTTAATAAGTATACCTACAACTATATTATATTTTTAAATTTGTTATTTTATTGTATTTGTTATAGGTATTCGGTGTGTTGCTCACAATTTGCAACTAGCTGTAATTGACGGCCTAAAAGATAACAATGTGGATAAGTTATTAAACAAAGTACGTACATTCATGAAGAAGCTACATAATCAAACATGCTTATATTTAATAAGAAAAGAAAGACTACAGTCTCCAATTTTGGATTGTCTTCCTCGCTGGCATTCAATATATGATATGCTACAAAGAATACAACATTTGTAGAAGTTTATTCAAAGTATGGCAGCAAATGATTATAAATTGAAAAAGGTGGAATTAAATTATTTTGAATAGTATCAAGTAAACACAATTTCAAAAACATTACCAGCAAGATTTTGCACTAAAAAATTGCAAAATGAACAATTAACAGCTACTGATTTTTATGGGGCATGGATTTCCTGTAAAACTGAAACTCAATCATTGAAAAATCCCTTTTTTAATAAATTGATAAAATGTTTAGAATGCAGAAAAGAAAATATTATGAACAATAAAGTGTTATTAGCAGCAATTTTTTTGGATCCTCTTCAAAATAACATTGAATGAAACTATGTAATATTGCTATTACACATTTAATTTATATTTGGCTGTATATAAAAGAACTTAAGATGAGTAAATTTCATTGTAATAATGAAAATATTGTAGCTGAAAGTGACGATTCAAGTACAAGTAAAAATTCTGATGGACTAGAAAGATTTTTAAAGCAAAAAAAAAAGTAATGACCACCTATCACCTTCAACTTCAAGTTAAAATTCACAAAATTCTATTTCTACGAAAATTGAGACTCTACTTAAAATTTACCAATTGGAGCAAAAACGATTGAATTACAATTTTAATATCTTACAGTTTAGAACGTCAATGAAATTAACATATCCAGAAATTTATGTTCTTGCAAAAATAATATTTTCCGTCCCATCAATCCAAGTTAGTGTTGAGGATCTTTTTTCAGAGTTACAATTATTTATTTATATATGTCAATTAAAAAACAATTTTAAATAAGTACAATTATTATATTGATAATTCATATCTAATATTTTGATGTAGTTTGAATTAATTCAATAATAACTAAAATTATTAGGCAACTATTATCACTTCAATTTGATTAATTTACAATTAAATTTTAGAATTCCAAAGCTGATTTTTGTATCAAAAGTTTACTCTTGGTCTATAGATTATTGTTTTTACAGTTTTAGTATTTTTAATTTACTTCTTGGGTACTTTTTTATTATTTTTATTTTTGTCCCAAGTTGTATGCAGAGTTTTACTCATTAATTTTGCCTTAAAAGTTCATGTTACTCATCTATATTACAAGATGGAACATAAATATAGTTTTTATAAAATAACTTTGATGGATGGAAAAAAAGATTAATTAACCTTTTAAATAATATATTTTATGTTTTTTTTATATTTTAAAGAAACATAATACGTTACAAATTCAGTCTGTTCTTTTTTTATTCTTAATTTTTTATTACAAATAATACCAATGGGTTGGCATGTACCTTAATACTATATTAATATTTTAACAGAAATAAATATAAATAATACTTAGACATTATATATTATAGTTAATGAAATTATCTATTCTTTTATTTTTGATTCTAATTTCAGATTTTATAACTAGTGTGTGTTTCAGTCTTTTCTTTACATTACATATTAAAAGTTATTCTTCCATGACTTTCGGCTTTAATTTTCAAACTTATTATATTTTCCTTTTTGACATATTCAATATCTTGCACATTTGGAAAAACAAATGTCTGAGTTTTAAATGTTCTTTTTTTGTGGTAGAATTGTATAAATATTTGACTAGAATATAATCACCAACTGTAAAATTACCATCACTGTTAAAATCGAAGGCCTGTTGACATTTTAAATATTATTTTTTCTGCTTAACGTTGATTTTGATATATTGTTACATAGTAGTAGTATTTCTAAGGCTAATGTCACCTCTTCGTATTAGTCATAAAGCTGCTTGTAAATTGTCATTGCTGTAATTTTTATATGGCCCAACGCCCCAATTTTCTTCTTTGTGACATTTCTGAAAAAATGTGTCCCAAGTTGTATTACATATACAAAATCTAAGCTCCTAAGTTTAAATTTTGATGAAATTGAATTTAGATTTTTTTAATTGAAACTACATATATTTCCCTAAAAATTATAAGGTATAACAATAGGTAATATTTTAATGTATTGTATGACTTATTTTTATTGCTGACTTAAAAAAAAAAAATTGGAACCAGTATTAACTGAAACCGAAACCAAAACCTTAATTTTTTTATTTTAAAGAACCAAAACTGGAACTTCAGTTTTATATATTGAAAAACCGGAACCGTAAAAATCATTAAGGTTCCAGTCCCTGATTTGTATATTGGGTTAATATAAAAGCTACCCAATAATGAACTCCCAACTGAAAATAATTGTGTACTTGTTACAAAAATAAATGGTTGTATTTATATTTAATACAAATATTTATATAATGCTGTATTTCTTTATTTTAGTTTTGTGTAAAAAATTATTATTTATATATATATTCTGTGTTTGAAATGTACCTACAGTATAGTGTGAATTTTCCTTTCCTTAAGTCTATGGTATGAACATTTTATATATTATATAATAAATTTTAATCGTTTATTGGCCGTCCGTCTATTCTTGGTCATAAATATACAATAAAAGTTGATAATTGATGCACTATGTATGAGGCGCTTAGAACACAAAGGGTGTCTATTAGTGACATTTATTGAATTTCGTAATAATGTTGTTCAAAGTTCAGATGTTTTCACAAATCACAATACAAAAGTATGTAAATTTCTATGAATGCTTTGAGTTCTTTGTATATTTAAAATATTTTTTTATAAGATACTGTAAAATTTGAACAAAAAATTTGGGGTATGTAGACATATAATTGAGACCCTGTTACACAATCTATACCCCTTACAATATTAAATCTTTGGAATAATAGGGTGTAAATGAGACAAATGTAAAAAACTTTAAACTCAAAGTAATAAAATGTATAAAAATGTAATATTTGTTAACATCAAAATATTAATAATAATGTCCGTCTTTGAAAAAAAAAAATCTGTAATATATTAAGTGTTATAATATTCAGTATTTTTTGAATTATTAATATTTATTTTAGTCTTCATCGGTATCATACAATGTTTTCAGCTCAAAACCCTCATCTAAAATATCTTCATCTTGTATGCTTTCTTCAGAAACAAGTAGTTGAAAGTTAGATTTTTAAATAAATAATGATGATTTGGGGAAATATACCTATTTAATATGATCCATCAGATCTTTCAACTTTGTAAGTTGTAAGTGTGGTTAACCGGTTAAGCTTACCCGGTTTCCGGTAGAAAATTGCATATACCTAGTTAATTCAATAAATTTTTTCGATTTTCTTAATAGTTTTTTAATACATAAGGAAAAAGTATCAAAAAATGACGAAAGTATGGTAAAAATACGATTCCGACAAATCGAGATTTACGTTTATTAAATTTTTTTCATAATTTTAGTCTATTTATAGACATTTTAGATTTCGTAGTTTCTAAATCCTAAAAGAGTTAATTTTGGGTTTCAAGACCTGAAAATTTAACTCTATGTTAAATATATGGTACTCTAATTAAATTTAAAAAATCACGAAAATCCGTAGGACACCATTTTTTTTTTATAGTCATTTAAATTTTTTCAACAGAAGTATCAATTTTGAGTTATATTTAAGTCCAAATAGTTGGTAAAATTATATTTTAAGACCTGAAAAATTGATTACAATGTTAGTCATGCATTATAGTTTAACTAAATTTAAAAAATCGACAGAAAAAAAGTATTTTAGATTCTGAGCGTTGTTGTCGTTTGGAGGAAAAAAGGTATACCTAAGCGCTCTTGCATGGATATACTATACCTATATATATAAATTTTTATAATAAAATACTTAACCCAACATTTTTTAATTGTAGCGCTATATAGAGACAAATTTATTATATATCTAGTTTTTATATTTTATATTCTATTTTTAAAAAAAAAAGTTAGTATAATAATTATTTTGTTTTCACAACTGAAATATATGTTTGTTATAACAAAAATAATTATGATAGAACAAACAAGTATATGTTGTTTCAACTAAATGGCAATTTGTTAACAACAATATCATATTAAAATTTTCGATTTAATACTCTCAACTATAATACAAGAGTTTGTCCCTATAGCTACAATATTAAATGTTGGGTTAACTGTTTTCTCGGTTGTCGCACTATACTATTTTTTCCGTGATAAAGTTTCTCATCCAAACGTAATTTTTTCAACCTCATAATTTTAATTTTTAACTATTTGTGACCTCACCATATCAAAGTTAAATAAATATTTATCTATGGTGGAGGGACAATTTTGTATTTATTTTGTAATATTATCCACGTTGTTTTTAGTGTATGTATTTTATCGTTATATTAATTGAATACATTTTTCAAAAATATTTTCCCAATGTCGGGCTATTTATGGCAATTTTAAATTTAAAGATTTTTAAGTAATAAAAGGGTTAATTTTAATACAAGATTAAATGTATATTATTCTATTATAGTATTAAAAAATATAATAAAAATCATAAATCACGATTTTTTTTTTTTTTGTAGCTATTTACAATTTTGGATAAAATTCATTATTTTGGTATAATATAGGTATGACAATCAAACTATATAGATGCGCGTAATCGATATTTGTTATATTATACCTTTTTAGTATATATGGACCGTCCACATCAGTGCATTTTTTAAGCTAGTAAACTAGGAGACATAAATGTCGCCAATAAAAATATTTTATCGCCTAGTAAATTTTATTATTGAGGACTGGGCGACTTACAATTTTTAATTATATAATATATACTAATGTGAAATAGTTGGGTAATGAATGATAATGGATAAATATATGAAACTAAATAGATACAAATGCATTTTTAATAATGGATGATTAATCAAATATTAATACACCTACTTTGATTAACAATTGTATTAAATGTAGGTACACAATTATGTCTGTAAGAGGGTGAGTGGCGATATAGAAAGTATTTTCTGAAATTAAAATATATATAGTTAGTGAAGTTTAGTGCTATGAAGTTATTAGTTTGTGACAGAAAAACTTCTTTATCATCAAAAACGAATGGTATACCTATACTGTCTATAGTATATATAGGTAGGTACTCGTATACTGATACATTTTTATTGTCGCCCGGTGTAAATCCCTTAAAAAATGCACGGGTCCACACAGACCAATGTGGACCGTGTCAATAGGTATCGATTTGATTGAAAAAATAAATGTATACCTAAGCTGACATCACAGATAACATGAATGTACAATGTACATGTTTATCTGTGCTGACATTTTGTTTTTATTGTATTCTTTATTCATTTCCATTTTTTGACTACCGTCCCGGACCGTGAATTTTTTACCTTTTTTTTTCTGTAAATTTTACAACAATTCTTAATTCCGGCGACTTGATTCGAACCTTTGACTATTGATTACTCAACAATTTTTATACACGCGCTTAACCGACCGTGCTATGATTCAGTGATACAAACGTAGTCGGAATTGTGGGTAGGTGCATAAATGCTCGGATAATAGTATACGATTACAGACACGACAAAGGTGGGGAAATCTTTTTGAATCGCTGTAGCGCATTCAATAACAGCCAAAACGGGCCGGGACTGGTGGCAAAATGTATTGTACACTAAGATACATATAACGTACAAAAAGTCACTTTTTTGGGTATACCAAATCGAATTTTGGATTGCTCATATAATTCAAGGGTAAGTGGACCTAGCGCCTTGCGGTTTTTTCTACCTCCTTCCTTTGCTTAAAGCCCCTGTACATTGGTGCCCATTAGGGGGTAGGAGTGGGACATAGCTCCCCATGGAGAATACTAAAAAAAGTGACTTTTAGTATGTTATTATATACCGGAGTGTATATAACACACTTTGACATCAGTCCGAGTCCGATCCTATATGGGCACTCATGCTCCTATCTGCTTCCACAGCTAGTTTCGCCCAAAAGGTCGAATGTAAGTAGATCTAATTAATTACCTAAACTTGTTATTTTGCTATTCATAATATGTAGTTCCTGAGATGTGCCGAAAAGTAAAGCCGGAAAGTGTTAAAAAAGTACCTCCCAGGAGCCTATATGACCTGAATAATTAGCAAATCAATTGGACTCTCGTGGGCCGCTCTCGGATCAAAATGCCAAAAATGTCTAAATAATTCCGGCAGCTTGCCAAGACCGAAATACACTTAACGGGTGTCGTCCGGGACGGTCTGTGCTGTTAGGGTGAATGTGATAATATTTTTAAAATGGGTTTTTTTAATTTTGGACTATTTATAAAAAGAATAGAATTTTTTTTGGGAGGGAGTGCCCGGAGCAAGGCCGTATCTGAGGGGTGGAGTTCGGACCCTCTCAGAAATTTTTTCAACATTTGATCCATTTTTTATGTAAGCTAATAGCTTTTAGCATCAATATCAATAATTTTAATCATATATTCGATCGATTAATGAGCCACAACACTTTAAAAAACATATACTTACCCACGTAGATTGTGTTTTAAATGCATAACAGTAAAACTGGTCAAAACAACCATATAGATGAAAATATAATGGTTATATGTAGGCATGCGGAAAAACATTGATACCTACAATTATAAAAAACACTATCAAAATAATATTATAAACACTTTTTTTTTAAATCATTCACTATTTCGAACTTGCCAAAAATAATAAATCATAATTTTATTTTAAAATTGCATAAATAAATACCTATAACGTAACTATTGTTAAATATAATTTTTAAGGCGGTTCTATGGGATGTGTTTTTACACAGACAAAAAAAAACATATTTTTGTTCCATCGTTGATTGAATTGTCCATAGACCATCAAATTTATAAAATATTAAATATTTTGAAAACTGCAGGTTGGGAAACTCCAGACGACAACTTTTTAATTTTTTAATATTTATTCCTTAGAATAGTTTTATTAAATTGAAAACCATTAAATAATGTCCGCCAAATATTAAAATATTGGATATAAAAATGTAAACAATTTGATTATAAATTAATTTTATGGTCCATGTGGGCCCTTTCCCCCACACCCCCCTACGGTACTACAATAAACTACATTACAAGAATTTTAAATTTTTATACAAATATAATAAAACAAAACTTATTTAATTAATTATACTTACCTATATAAAAAAATTAATATTTAGCATAAAGCCAAAAATATTATTTAGCTTCAATGAAAAAAAAAATATCAGTTATAAATTGAACATAATTTCGTAGCCGACAGTTTAAGATAAGAACATAAAGTAAGATAATATGATTTTCAGTGTGATTGCTGTTTAATGTTTATATACGAATTACGAAAAGTGAAACGTACACTTACACAATACTGTTTTTATCGTAATGGGGGAAAAAAAAACATTTTATCCGAACCAGTAAACTCCAATAATTTACAAATGATTGGTGAAATATTGAAATAAATTACTCAGGGAAATCGGGAGTGCTAATTTGAACCCTGGGGGTGCTAAGCACCCCCCTATGTGCGCCTATGTACCTACAGGATTATAAATATATATTTATATACAAATAATATGAGTGAAACTATATTGTTAAAATATACTGAATATATTAAACTATATTAGTTATTATCGACCATTGGCGGAAATCGGGTTATTGGGGAGGTTAGACTACTAAGAAAATGTTCTCGCTACGCTGGATATTAACATTAGGTACCCAATTTAAATATTTATGTATAATAATTAATAATATATAATTTAACATTACATATTATCATACATCACCATTGATGAACGAATTTTAATAAAAATAACTAATAAATCAAATAACAAATTAACTTGAAAAAAAACTAATTATAGATTAGAAAAAAATCATTTACTATTTGAAACTTATCAAAATTTAAAAGGAAAAATGATACTAAACATTTTTGTTAGGTAGGTACTATTATATAGTATCTATAAATTTCAACTACCTGTTTGTTTTTCCATTAAATTTTTCGCCTTCTAAATAAGTTTTGTATAGAAAGACATTTTATTTTATTTTTCCACATAACATTGAAAATACAGTTTTATTGATAAGTCATTTAGTCATATTTATAGGTACTTATATTTATTTTTATTATAGTTACCTACTTACCTACCTTTAATACAGGCTGGATAGGTCCTGCATTTAAGTTCTTTAAATCAGTGCGGGTTGTCACGTCGATAATGGATATAGAATTATTTGCAAATTTGGAGTCTGTGCGTGTTCTTACACACAAAAAAATTCATTAATATTTTTAATTTTAATCGATAAATCAAAACAAAAATAGGTATGGATTTGTGAAAACCTAATTATTTTTTTTGGTAAATGAAATGTTCTTAAGCTCTTAGCAAAAGTATCCATATATAAATACATTCTCATGAGATATGTTTTTAAAAAATGAATATTGTGATTACACAACTATAAAAAATAGTAATGATACAGAACTATTTTTAAATTTAAAATTACTTTTAAAATATATTTAAATACTTTTCATTTGTAGGAATTTCATATTTTTTTAAATTTCATAAAAATTGCCTACACAGAACCTCTTGCAAAATGGGTGTGTGTATTAGTTGTCTGCGATTCGTTCAATAATGATGCGAATTATTTCATTACACCGTTTGTTATTGTAGCTAATACAATATTTAAAAAATTGGATACTTATAATAGATGTGATCTAGAACTTTTTGGTTCTGAAACCACCCACATACATACATCAAAGATTATATTTATGCAATAGAGTATAAGTTTCGAATTATGTTGTATTCCAAAGCATTATAGCGATATTAGGTATGCGTAATGACACGCCATTGGGAATCTAGGGCAATTTATTGTTCTAGATTTGTCACATCATCTGGTTCCCGAAAAATTATATCATTTTGTACACTATCAAAATTAAAATCGAGGATGCCACACCATTTCCAGTAGGTACCTAGTAAAAACATGTATTACTTTTACAATGTTTGATTATCATTATCTATTCTATTATTTAATGTATTTATACACTTTTGGGAGTAAAATGAGTAAAGTAAGTTTTTGGGTATAAACTATATAGAGTAGACAGTGGTAATATATATTATTTTGATATATTATTAATCTATATGCTATGTTATTATAATAATATATATTTAATAGGTAGTATTTTTTTATAAAAAAGATAGTTTCTCAGAATAAATTGTCTATCATTTTTCGTTCATGTCATATTTAGATTTGATAATTTGAGACCCGAGCGAAGCGAAGGGTTATGTCCATGAATAAGATATATTATCTTGATTCATAGTCGTGTTTAAAAATTTCATTTTTTTTTTAGATAATATATCTTAAATCGTGGACATAACCAAGGTGGTTCAGATCCACCTTGGACATAACCCTACCCTTCGCTTGAAAAAATGAAATATGAAAAAAATAAAAAGGGAAATTTAGGACTTACAGTAGGGAATTTTGAATACTATCATCTACCATCACTGATGCGGCCGGTCGCTCCGGTCGACTCGATCTCATCGCCTATAACCGCTGACCGAGCAACGAGTTCGAAATCAAAACACTATTCTTTTTAACGTTGTACGTTTCGCGCATTAGGCATTCTTTTCTATGGTTCCGGTTCCGGATAAGTGTCCGCCATTTTTGTACTCACGTTTAGTGTTTCGTTTTTTTGTTTTAAATCGTTTGATTTTGTGTTTCTTAGTTTTTAATAAAAAGTTTCTCGAGCTTCGCGCTAATAAACAAAAATCGGTTTTCTTTTTTTGTTTATTTAGAACATTTACTTCCAAAAACCTTGTCCCGTCCCGGAGTCAACCACGTTATTTAGCCAGGTTGTGTAACGCTCTTAAAAGCGTACTTGCGCTAAAAATTTACTACTCTCCGCGTTTTTACTGTTTAAAGTGTTTCAACCAAATTATTTTAAAAAAACTTTGATAAAAAAGTATTTTTAAAGACTCCTTATTTTTATAATTTAAGTTTTGTTATACTCATAATATCAATATGCCTAGCTGCATAGTATGTAGCAGAACTGAGAATAGTACTTCAAAAAGTGCAAACATAACGTTCCACAGGTAAGTAGATTTTAAAGATGTAAGTAGCTTAGATAATTAATAATAATGTTTATTTCAGATTTCCTACTAAGCAAAATGTTTTAGTGATATGGAAAAATTTCATACTAGAGAATACATTAAATCCAAAGAGGGAGTTGCTGAAAAATAGTGTTATATGTTCATCACACTTTGATAAATCATGTTTTATACAACATAATAAAAAAAGAAGGTTATTGGAAAATGCATGTCCTTCAATTGTTGTTAAGAGGATGAAATATGTAAGTGTACATTTATTAAATTTACATTGGTAAAAAAAGGGTATCCCGTAAACTAAACTTGTTTATATTTTTTAATATGTTTTATTATTAAAGGCTAAAAAATTGTATCCTGAAGAACTAACTGTAAAAGCACAGAATACCCCAGAAATATGTACATCAAATGTTTTAGATTTTAAAACAACTTTAGTTAAGGTAAATAATCACATATATCACATATACTTGCATTCATTTATATGATTTCGGTTATTTATTTATTATATGTTTTAGATATCTACAAGCGACATAGATGTAGAAGATGTGCCTCCTCCCTTGGACGCTGTAGTTGGCTTGGATACACATGTGGACGATTCTATGAAAAACAGATTGGTAATATAATAATAATGCATTATGTCAATTTATTTCACTTTACGATAAAGCAAAATCTGTGTTTTTATTTTAGATATTTTGGGTGCCATATTTCCTTGTTTTTGGCTTTTTTTTTCTTTTTCTTCATAGATTTTATTTTTACCTTCTCTAAATATATAAAAAAAAAAATAATTTAAATATTTAACATTTAAAAGTTGATAATAAATAAATTATATTTGATTAATTTGCCACTAGATACAGAATTAATCATTTTATTAAATATTTAATTATTGTAGATAATACCCTGCATGAGGCGCCTTAATTGGTAATAGGAGTGACAAACCCGTAGACCCCAGTTATTAGCATAGGGAAACTGGCAGAGGGACAAAGTTTCTAGTACCAGCCTGACAGTGGTTGCAGTTAGCTTAGGTAGTGATATTAGATGAAGAAATGAAAGGAAAACTGGTAGAGATGTTTGGGATAAGTGATAGGATAATTTTGGTGAGAGTAATATTAAAGGATAAGGTATTGAATAGGGTTGGGCCGATAGTCATTTTTTTTGATATTCGATAATCCGATAGTTTTTACCGATAGTAAATCGATATTCGATCTGATAGTTTTAATTTAAAAATGGTTTTATTTTAATATATACTTACAATTTTGTATATATTGTGTTAATTTTGATAACAGACATGCTTAATAATTTATAGTATTAGTCTCTGTAGAATTTCCCTCTCTCTGCAGTGTTATAATACAGTTTAAAGTTTTTTAAAAGTGAAGTTAATACTTATTAGTGTTTATTTAATTAAGAAAATACTAAATAGAAATACAATTATTACTATTATTGAATACTATTTTAAGTATTTACAATTTTTATTTAAGAAAATTATTTGTTTCACTTTATCTGTTAAGAGTAAATTTCTTTTTTTGAGCACATAAGACCTGAAGTAATGAAGCATCTTTCCGAATCAACTGAACCAGGAGGACAGTCTAAAAATATTTGTGCAAGTTTCTCGAGACCTACATTTTTTAATTAAATAACAATTCTTTTTTAAAACTATAAAATTAGAATACCTAGTAATATTATTATTATATTTTATAATAAATCAATATAATATTTTCAAGTCATTAATACCATTAAAATGAGAATCTCTCCAATATTGTAACACATTTCCAGAAATTTCTAGTAAATTTTTTTCTATATAATTACCAACTTCATTTTCTGGGCATTGTTAGTCATAATTTTCTGTAACTATTGGAGTTTGCAAAAAAGATAATGTAGAGGAACATGTCTACTAACTTCTAATATTCTGGACTCTATACAATGGTAACAGTTCTTGAATAACCAATTGTCTACAAGTAATTTATTGTAGTCATCCGAAAAAATTCTGTCCTTAAATCTGAAATATATAATAAACATTTATATAAAAAATTATACCATTTAATTTTTGCATCATTTTCAACATTTTATTATTTAAGAATTAAATATCTACCTGGGATCAAGAAAAGCACTTAATGTGAAAACTGAGTATCTCGTTCAATGTCAGGATATCAGTTTTGTATTGATTTTAGAAAAAGTTTGGCTATGTCATTTGTCTGATATTTTTTGAAAAGAAATGGTAAAACCACGTACAAGTGGTAGAATCTCTGAAATAGATGCATCTTGTTTTGATAAAACTTGTGTACCAGTGTAGAAAATATCCAAAATCTTCAGGTCTTTTAAAGTTTGCTATTCCTCAGTGCTAAGATCTTATGGCATTCCTACATATGAGGTTAACCCAATGACATTTTTTTTTGTTCTACAAATTTTTGAATCATATCATAGGTACCATCTTACTTTTATATCCTGAATGAATTTATGAATTGGTAAATTGTTTGAATTTGATATTGTTTCAGTAACTTATTAGCTCTAATACTATGACGAAAGTGACCAATTATGCTTCTAATTTTTTTACACACATCTAAATGTAGTTTTTGCTTTAACAAGACATCATTAACAATCAGCTGTATTAAATGAGCATTACATCCAATACTTTTAAATTGTTTGTTTCTAAAAATTTTTTCCATATTTGGTGCATTGTCTTTCACAATTGCAAATATTTTATCAATCTTGCAATCATGAACGCATATATATCTTCACTATAGTGGATAAAATTATATTAGGTACGTCTAGTAAAATATTGTGTTTTTCAAAATGTGGACTTATAAAATGACATGTGATGGACATATAGTCATCATTAGCCACAGAAATCATAAATCAGTAGTTATCGAAAAATTACTATTATCCTTCAATATTTCTTTTATTTCAGATTTTATTTTCATAAATTGTTGGTATGTGGCTTCTTGAAAACGTAGTTCTATCAGGAAGTATGTATCTGGGCTCTAAGTACTTAAGAACTTCTATAAATCCTGAAAACAAATAAACACATTTTCTTTTATACAAATATAAATAATACCCTAGATATAATATATTTAGTGATGTGAGTGAAGAATATTATAAGATAAAATAATAATAAAAATTAATATTTAATAATAACTTAACTACCTATTAATTTAAAGTATACTATACTTACTGCTGTAAACAATTATTTTGTAATTTAAAGGTTTATCAAAAGTTAAAATTAAAGATAGTTCCTATGATTATGTAAACTGAAAAGTTAGAAGATGACGCCTCATTGAAGATTTTAAACGGTAAAAAAATTGTTTACGCAAAACAAATGAAATGACATTTTAAAATAATTTTAAAGTTAAAACACTTAGTATAAAATTGATAGAAAACAACATTTTGGAGATAACCTCATCTGTGTTTTTTCAATTATGTTTAAAAAAAGTTACAGTGTCTTAAAAATTGGGGGAAAAAATAGTATTTTGTACCTTAGATAACAAGCTTAATATTTAAAAAAATGTAAAACCCCAATGAGGTTATCTCTGAAATGTTGTCATCTATAAATTTTATAATAGGTAATATAACTTGAAAAGCTATTTTATTTGTTTTCCATTAACATATTTTTAAACAAATTTTGTGTTTACACCACAATAAAAAATAGTACTGACACAGGACTATTTTTCAATTACTTTTAAATTATATTAAAATATTTTTTGATTGTTAGATTTTTATTTTTCTTAAAATATCTAAAAACAATTGCCTATACAGAACTCCTTAAAAATATAATTATAAAATAAAAATGCTCGTGCTCGGAGGGTATTCTCGAGCATTTTACATCACTAAATATTTTAATATTATATTATGTATCTAAGTATATTGTTTATAAGTATTAACATAATAATTATCTAAGTAATTATCAAAAAAATTAGTTTGAACAAACCTTCTTTTTCCATACATTGAAATGGCATCATATCTTTCACAATCATGCGAGATACAAGATCGGTAATGAGTTGAGCTCTAGCACTATTAGGTGCAAGAGGTGTAGTATTGGAAACAAAATTTGATAAAGTCCTTTGTACAGGAGGTTTACTTTCAACATTATTTTTCTAAAACAAAAGAAAATATATTAATATTTTTTAATTTAAAAGATTTAATTACTTTAAAAAAATAAAAAGGACCCACTTTGCATGGTGGGTAAAGTTCGTCGGACAGGATACAAATTCAATTCAATTTCAAATTCAATACATCCAACAAATGTATCCTGTCAAACGAGATTTACAACTACCATGTGAAATGCGTCTTTTCTTTTTTAAATGAAATTTGTTATTTTTACGTCAATATAGTAAGTATTTATTTGAATTTCTGAAATTTTTAAAATATAATTTGAGTAATAAATAATAATTAATTTTAATTAAATTTAACCTACAATTATATTTTTTCTCCATGGATAATTTAAATTTTATTAGTAAAATGTAGTTACCTACGGTACTTCGGGATTGTCTACGGTTTCATGACGGATTTGATTTTGTTTCATTTTGCAATTTTGAAGTTTTTTATACTCATAATAATGTTGATTTAAATAAAATTTTAAATTTTATGTAGAGTAGGTTCGAGAGTTTGTTGACCCTCCTCTCGAAATCATTTTACAACGTATCTGGTATTTTGCCTTTGTACGATCTAATGGACATTTGTTAAAAAATGCCCATACGTCGGATGAAGCTATTAATATTAAGTATTTATGAAATCAAAATAGAAAAATAACTATTGCACATTCACAATTTACGGCAAAGAAAAAATACTGAGTTCGTGCGTTACATATTCTGGTACATCGCTCGTATAAAAACAGATAACATCTTTAAAGTTTAACTGTGGTTTTTTCCATGGAAATTTCAGTAGCCAAAGAGTTTTCAAATTATTATTGATGGATAATATATTTTCCAAAAGTATATATAGTGACGCATATTTCGAAAAATTAAATATCGGTTATAATATCAGTACACCCGATATCTGATACCCGATAGTTTAAATATCGACCGATATTAACTATGTCGATTCCTATCCCTAGTATTGAATATAATAAGGGCAAAGTAGAAGAAGAAGAATATTTAATTATTGTAGATACCTTATTTATTTTTAGTTTAGTTTTATTTAGGTTTATTCAATTACATCAAATTTCATAGAATAAAATTTATTTAAATTTAGTTTGTATTATTTATTTATTTCTAGTTTTTCTTTTTAACTATTCTTATTTACAATATATATTTTTCTTTTAACAGAAAAAAAAAAAAAAATAGGAAATAAAGGCTATTATAAATAATAAAAATTAATTGTTATTTAGAATGAAACAAACTCTTCATTCTTAGCTGCCAGTGAGATCAATATTGAAGACACACCTCGGCGTACATTTCTGAAACGTAGTATTCAACATCTATTGCAAGAGGTTGTGGTGAAAAACAGAAAAATCAAAACTCTTCATCAAACTATCCGACGGCAAAATAAAAAACTTGAAAATATGGGGACGGCCATGCGCAATTTTCAACATCAAATCTCATCAATTAAGGCGTAAGTTGTACTCTATTAGAATCTTTTGATTAAACCTAATTACCAATTGGACAAAAAAAAAAACTTAGGGGAGAAGATCCCCAAAAAATACAGTTCTGAAGTTCGATAATTTGCTTTGTCACTTCATTTTCATTCAGCAAAGGCATATGATTATGTAAAAACACAATTCAATACAATACTTCCCCATCCACAAACTTTACAAATTATTTATATGATGAGACAGATATGGCAGTTTTTTTAGATCCTGCTCATGCGATAAGACTTGTAAAAAATGCTTTTGGCGAAAAAGAATAATTTCTTGATTGTAACAATGAAATAGTTGATTTTGATTTTGTATATCGGTTATTCTTATTGCAAGAAAAAGAAGGAACTCACTTGACATTAAGAAAACACATTTTTATTTTAAACAAAAATTGAAGTTGAAATTAACAACCCAATTACTTAGTCTGTCGCAGACGCTTTAAAATTTTGTGTAGATGACCTATAGTTAAAATCATTTTCTCAAGCTTGTTCAATAATTACTTACAATTTATTGAAATATTTAATAATGCTTCTGATATCTTAAACTCCAGGTCAATTAATAGTATTGGAAATAAACATGCACTTTCTGATGGTAACATTAACATGTATTCAAATTTTCAAAATTATTCACTTTATATTGAAAAATTAAAATTAAAAGAAGTTAATGGTTTTGTCCCAGTTTTAGAATCTTCTAGGAAAACTGTTTCTAGAATTATTTGTTTCAATTTTTCATTACATTTATAGGTATTCTACTTTAGTAAAATCAAATAAATTAAATTATCTAAAATCATATAAAATAAACCAAGACCATTTGGAGTTGTTTTTCGGTAACATAAGATCTGCAGGAGGGCATAATAACAATCCTATAACTCGTCAATTCCAGTCTGCATATAAGAAACTTGTTATTAGAATGAACAATATTGAAAGTTTTAATACAGTTAGTTGTATCCCTTTGGAGCACATTGATATATTACATTATTCTAGTTCTGATCCGATTAAAACAATCAATGCATCGTCAAATCCCAATATAGATTTAGTTATATCTGAAGAAAATATTAATGATGTTGATGAATTTATTAACGAACTTGATTATATATGTTCATAAAATCCAAGCCCGGATTAAGATAATTTTTGGCCTGGGGCCAAACAATTTTAGGGGCCCATATCCATAATCAAAATTTTGGTGACCCATAAATAAAAATATTTCAGAAAAAAAAATATATTCATCAATTTATTTCTTATTTTTTTTTTTAAATATAAAAATAAAAATGTTATTAAAAATATTTTTTTCTAGATTTTTGGGCAGCAAACTCTTTAATTATATCGTCGGTATTAATTACCTCCAAAACATCACTCTCTGAACACAAAACCATAAAACTATTTAA
>JAIPRL010009124.1:0-18436 GCA_025469235.1 Pemphigus obesinymphae | reverse complement strand
AGAATACGGGAAACTCGTAAGATTTTTCAGAGACACTGTGGCGATCAATTTCACTAGTGGTTGCCTATTCATCCCCTTAAAATAATTTGATAAGTGATAACAAAAGTGAAAATAGCGGTGGCATATTTAAATTGTAATGGACTATTAACAATACGGTTTTGTTATATACTTTTAATAATAGTTATTATAGATATTAGTAGGTGCATATAATTTATCTGAGTACCTACCCTATTATTTACATAATATTAAGTGTTGAATGAGGCAATAGGTATATGAGTATAAATATAATAAATTGTTGTATATTTATTTTAACTTTTACCCACTTCTTCCTTTACATCCATAATATATATACCATCCATATATATACTATCCATATATGTATATATTATTTTTTAGATATTATGTAAATGATATAATGGTAATTCCGATAATTGTAAATATTTATAAGGTCAAAGATCAATAAATGTATGTGCCAACTGTAAACATACATTTATTACAAAACTTTTAAATGTATTAATTAATTGTGACATTAAAAATCTCAATGATAACTCACCATTATAATATAATGTTGTTACAAAAATCCAAAATTAAAAAAGGTTGTACCTACTTAAATAATGATAGTATATACAGAATCATGATAAATTTATGCTTTATCATGTACCGAATATTCAATGAATAAAACCTGAAAATTTAAGTCTGTGATGAAATAATTATGTAAATTATTTGTCCTTATATTATTCTATTTTCATTTTTTATGTAAGTTCTAATTAATCCATAATAAACATAAATTAAACGATTATATTTTAAGGCATTTTATATAGGCAACCACCAGTGAAATTTATCGTTACGTCACCAGTTGATATCATTGAGTTTCCCGTATTCTCATTTATAGTATTTGATAAGATGCTGTGATCGGGTGCCCGCTAAGTGGCATATCCATTTAGAATAATTAAATTTATTGTACGCTTCATTTACAATATGTTTGCTACACTGACCGATTTCATCTATACACCTTGAACGTTATTTACTGTTCATAAATGATAATAAATAATATTAAGATTTAAATCATTCGAAAAAATTATATAAAAAATTATATAATATTTCTAATGTCATAGTTACATAATATATTAATATATACAGTGCACATTGATAAATATTTTATATACTAATGATGAAAAACAACGGAATAGCGTTGAATGAAGTCATATTGTAATAGTATGGTATAATGGATAGGTATTTACGAAAACAAAAAATGTACTTTTCGACCGCCAGATTTTGCTCTATTCGTACACAAATGTACGCTACAATAACAAACAATGGCAAAAATCACATAGAAGTAAAATAAAACTTAGAACAAAATGCAAAACAATATAAATTAGACTGAACAATACAAAATATAATAACGTGCAAAATATTTCAATCAAACAGAATTATTTTGTGTTCAGATCGGCGTCTCATATTCCGTTATCCCTTATCAGTTGAATTGATAACATATTATGTAAACATTGCCCAACTTGCATATGGCGGCCAGACTTTATAATCGAATACAGATCATATACGGAATCGGCTATCTAGTTTAATATATATATATATATATATATATATCTGTGTAGTTTGCGTACGATATAAATGTGTGTTTATACATTTTTGAGCCGTACGAAAATGTACGCGTGCACAGTATGAAAATAGAACATCTAAACTATATCGGTCATCGACACGATTCCAGTGGATTCGATAGGAATAATAATTATCGCTTGTAAATATTTAAGCCAATATTTACAAAAAAAAAAAAAAAAATGATGTACACAATGGCGTGAGTTATATACGTAATAATATACGAAATATAATATCGCACTTGGACGTTTTAAATTAGGTCAACGTCATAGTTATTTCGTGTAAATATAACACTGTATTTGTGTATTAAATAGAAAAATAGTTAGCAAGTTGTAACTATTGTACTACGCGCCATAATATACAACAATAATATAATATATTCGGTATCGAATTTTCATTCCGTCTTACAAAGGGGTTCGTGTAATAATTTAAAAATACAATATATTACAAATGTTTCATTGATTTTACATTAAAATATCGTGTATTATATTTGTGTCGTATTTTTATACTCTTTTTTTTTTTTTTTTTATGCAGGGCCTTATTTGCTACGTAAACTACAAGTCTCCACCTGAATCGATTTTCTCTGTCTTTTATATTAATAATTTTAAATTAAATTAAAGAGATATGTCATCACCAAATATACCCATTTCTATCTCGGACTACCCCTGGCTCTTTATTCATTCAGTCTTCTAGTTAAAATTGTGCCTTTTGATCTCCATGCACGGCCAATTCTTTTGCTTTTCCAATAAGCACTAATTTCAGATTTTTAGTATATAATTTTTGGATAAAATTTTGGTCCTTTTATCTGTCGCATTATAACCGTATATTTCATATTATGTCCAGAGCATCTGGTCTTACATTTTTTATTATTTATTTCTATTCTTTTATTTCCTCTTGAAATACATTTTTGGATGGAGTTTTTGTGTACATTTTGAACAAATTCTTTAAGACAGAACATTCGTATACTTAGACAATTTATAAATAAAATAGTTTTCATGCCTACCATATATTACTGAATTAATATGGTGCAATATCATGAAGTCATGAAATGTTTAAATGTTTTTAGATTTTAGAAGTAGTCCGTTTGATACTGATTTTACAATGAAAATATGAATTTTCATTTTTTTTTATCTATACCATTTTTCGATTAGAAGGAGTCGAGTATCTAGAAACTTTCGGATTAAGCGATTTTTGATGCATAAATGCATAATACATTTTTGTTGATACCTACTATAATGAGGTCATTTTTTAATTTTTCTAGTAATTTTCTCAACTGTGAGGGAAAACTACTGCAGACTATAATGCACCATGGTTACAAAAAGGAAAAAACAATTGACTAGTTATTATGGTACGTATATAATATTAAATATTATTATAATGAACTTTTCTCAGAATCTTTTTTAGAACGCAATGATTGATGTTTGCATTCAAATCTGAAAAAGTTATAATACACAATCATGGCCGAGGACCGAAGGGCAATGGAAAAATTTTTGAGTTTTTAAACACAAGTTTTTAAGACACCTTATATCAGTAATATCCCCGGTGTGTCCGTGTTCCATGTATAATGGTGCAATGTATAAACACAGGATTTTTATAAATGGCCTTCAATGACACCGCTCAGAATCGTATTTATCGAATGCATTGCTTTCAAATATAAAATATTAGTAATACTGTCCAAAAATCGAAGGAAGAATCAACCAATTTTATTCTTATATTCTACCCGACATATGGCTTTTAATTTTAACAACAATTTAAAACGATTTTATGGAATGCAATGGATTTATCAATACTTTAAAAATGCAATACATACAATACCAGTATAGAATTAAGTACTACACGACGAACAAAGTTCTTCCGCCACCAAACCTCGAAAAATTGTATTTTTTGTACTCGACTACTTTTTTTCCGGGACTCTGTTAATATCCAGATTAAAAAATCATTTATAGTCTAATGTAACACGTATTTATTATCCTGTAATATAATATACTAATGACGATGACGTTGCGTTGACATCCGGGGGTGGGGGGGGGTATTATTTTTACGTTAATCACCGGAATTCCAAGGGTGTGTAGGATAGGGCGAGAGGATCGGGCTTAATTAATTCCGCTGGAGATTTCATTTAACTAGCGCTGAAAATCGCGTGTTATGATGGCCGGAGGCCGTTAGGTGCGCGCCAAAGGGACATAAAAACACGAGAGTAAATATTTACTGTGGCGGTATCGTGTGACCTGCGGTAGGGGGATGAAAAGTATCCGGAGACTTATGCGAGTAGATGTAACGATATACGTATATATATATATATATATATGTATTGTAACTAAAAATAATAAGGAGCCTAATTAACGTGCGAATGATTAAATAAGCAAATGGGACGAGGGTGTGGGCGTGGGCAGACGAATATTATGTGTACAGGTGAACGAATTTTCGTAATATTTCTTAAAATTAAACGTCCCCCTCTACCGACTGGATCCCGTTTATGCGCGTGAAACTAATTTTCTTGCTCGTTAGCAACTCATTGTTAGTCCGTCGTTTTGCCCGGCATAACGTCCTGCAGCCCACTGCACACACCGCCACCCCACAGTAGCAGTCGGAGACGAAACCCGACGGATGACGGCCGGTGACCGTATTACACGTACGGTGTACACTACTATACTGCAACGCGTTCCCACAAGTCCGGGACCGATCCATTTTGAGAAGTTTTGAAAAAAGTTTTCCAAAAACGGCCATTGTGTGGTACACATCTGATTCGACCATTTGTTTCGGAAGACGTAATTCGAATGAAAACGTACCTACGCGATTAAACACCGTAAATCGATATATATATATACGAGTATGCGAACGAATAATTATTGGTCGTCGTCATTATGCCGCTAATGAAACCGACGACCATATTTAAGATTCGATAATATTTTAGTAGACGGTTTAATTCGGCAGTTGGGTGCATATCAGATATCATAATCAAAGGGTCCAGGGAAAGAACAATAGAATAGTTCATTCTTTTGCTTTTTTTTTTTTTTTTTTTTTTTTTTTAATGCTTTTTGTTGGTCACGGCGAGTACTATAGAATGATAATAATATCAGAATGCTAAACATGAATAGTCCGGTGAAAATCGAGGTTAAAAATGTCGTATACCGGAAAGAAACAAGAAAAGTCACAAAATTCATCTTATTTTTCCTGCCATAACATATCATAATACTGGTAGTCAGGGCCGGACCGATGCATACATTAGATTTGTAACGTGTTGATTATTATTCTATTATAGATTCTATTCTGTATTGCTGTGTAGTTTATCAGAATATGTTGTATAAATATGAGTGATTAAGGTGAAACTGCGGAAAAAGTTGATCACCAAGTGTCAAAAAGAAGAAGAAAGAGAATGGCCGATGTTAAGCCGGGGGAAAAAAAAAATTAAAAAATAGAAAGACTGAACACTTTTTAAAAATATTTTTAGTAAGTAATAACAACAGTTATTACAAAATGTCCTTCGATACATTTCTGACAACGTTTCAAACTTTAAAATCTAATTTTCTTATAATCGAAAATATGGACTTTTCTTGTTCTTTTCCTGGTCCCTTCAATTATTCTAGTTTTCTGAACATATTTATTTTTATATTTGAAATAGTTTTATTATTTAAATTAATGTAAGCTTACACCCTAATAAGCATTAGGTAAATACATATTAATGACTGCACGTAAACGCCGTATATGACTGATGATTAGATTAAATTTTTTTTTTTTTTGAATACGACACATGGAATAGAATCGAATTTAAGGATTTGAACGATCATATAAAACTTCTGAAACACAATTCATATCATAAATGCGTTAAATTTTTTCAAGATAATAGGTTAACAATTAAAATGTATAATCATTAATTATTTACTTACATTATAAATTAAATAAAAAATATGTGGGCCATACACAGGTGGGGGACGTTAGTTCATCGTCCAATGAATTTGGAACTCATAGTTTATTATTATTATTATTTTCAATTTGAAATATATTTTGTATAATATCATTAAAACAATAATGAACCAATTTAAGAAAGCCCACTTTGCCAGCGTGCTAAATTCCTGATTTCTTAACATATTTAAACAAAAATATTGAGATATAATACAACGAATAATATCTATATATATTAACCTAGTCAAAAATGTTCCTCGGAACTATGTAATAAAAATATATCGAATAATCTACGTATCAATCGTAATTTTCTACTAGTATTTACGGACAGACATACAGACGGAAGGACGGGGGCACACAAATGGTACATAAGCTGTCTAAATTTATTTTTAAAAACGTAACAAGTACAAGTAACCATGACAACTTAATTTGTTGTTTTATTATTTTTTTAGCATTTATAAAATTTATTTTTGATATAAAAGGTAGTTTTCCTTTACGCTATTTGAAAAACTACAGAAAAAAAATTGAAATATGACCTCTTTATAATACCAACTGGTCCGACTAGAACCAATTTCCAATCAAAATGTAATTTTCTATAAAACTCCTGCTCGACTTCTAATACCCCAAAAAAATTATATATAAAACAAAAAACATCTATGTATAAAAAACTAAAACATTTATTGCTTTATAAAAAATTATAGTGGGAAAAAGTTCCATTTTCATACCAAAATATTAATGAATATAAAACATTAAGTAGGTTGTGTTGTGTTTTATTGTGATATAATACATTTTATTCAAATACATAAACAACCTTTTATTTCAGTGTAACTTATTTTATAATGCACTCAAAGACTCAATTTTTGGCTATTTACGTAAAAAAATTAATTTCAAAAGAATTGCGATTTAGATTGAAGTTATGCTAAGCCCGTTTAATATAAAATACTGTTTTGAAAAAAACTGTTTAAATAGGACAGTATTTACAGGATATATGAAATACATTGTATATTATAGTAAAATAATACATATTTTCTTAAATAAATATCTAATTGTGCTGACTACCGTTATGCAGTTAATTATAATTGTCGTCGTCTAGATTATTTTTTCGTTTTATTTTTGGAGAAATTTACAAATAACGAACTATAAATTACAAAGTATATAATATAATAAAATATATTATATTCAGTCGTGTGTTTCCCTTTTTAATATATACTGGTTTTATAAACTATAAATACCATAAATAACTATATTGTAGTAGAAAATATTTGTGGCTCAGAAAGTGCATATTTCTGGTACATGCGATACAAATATAGCATTATATAATATGTATATAAATACCCACATAGCTAATAGTTATGTTTACTTATGAAGAGTGTTCGGAAGTTGTTGTATTTGCATGTTTTTTGTTGGCTATAAGATTTATTGCTAAGTATGTTAGAAATAAATTTCAAGACACTATGAAAAAAATATTTTAAGTTAATAGTGCATATTTGGTGATTTTTTGATTTTAAGAGTATATTTCTTATTATTACAAATTTTCAGAGCACATTTGATGATTAATGGTAATATAAGTTAAAAATTCTTGAATTAAAATAATGTATACATGTATATTGTATTTACAATATACATACATATATCGTGATTTTAGGTCTTATAGGGTCTTCCAGATGATATAACCGGTCACGAAATGACTTAATTTAAGTATGCGCCAATTATTTCCACTGACGTTGAACGTAGTTTTTCAAAATATAAAAAATTTGCTAACGGATAATCGTGGTTTTTTATTTTTTAAAACTTTAAACAACATTTAGTAATTCAATGCAACAATTTTGAAGGTAAGAAACTGAGAACGAAATTATACCTTTTGCAATTTAATTTAAATTACTTTTAATTATGTATAGGTACTTGGCGATTTTTCTAATTTTTATTATTTATGCTTCACAGGTACATAATTTAATTAAAACATTAGAAAAGAAGAAAAAAAAGAGGTAATTTTTAAACACATTTTAAATTGAAGTATTAAATATTTAAATATAAAAATTTACTATTTATATAGATATTTATTTATAATTTTTATAATTTTAATATATTTATAAACTTAATAAAAATCATTAAACTATCCTTAGAGTATTTACTCAGGACAACATATTTATAGTTTTATAAAATATTTGAATTATATAAATATTTATGTAAAAAAAAAAAAAAAATAAGTGCATATTTTCAGAGTATATTTATATATTTTTAAATGTATAAATTCATGCATATTTAGTACTTTTTAAGGACATTAGGTTCCGAGTCCTACTTATGAATTATATTTTCACCATAAATATTAATAAATTCATTTTATTAAATAAGTAGATCTTTTTTAATAAAATTGTTATTTTGATTTGTCTCAATGCTCAAAAACAAAAAAAAAAAAAAAATGAAACCACATAGGTATATGTTTGCAACGAAACACGCGAAAGCATTCAAGTGCGGCGAGCCTTTAGAGAAAATGTCAAAGAGTGCGCGGTTTAGAGATAAAACTACTATCCGGTTCCACTCTTTCCGTTCTCCCAAATATTCAATCACTGATTATATTATTAATTTATGAGACGAATGTAGTTTTATATATTAATCCGCGGGTATAATAATATATGCGTTACCTACGTCATACTGCAGCAATCTGTATGTCGTGCAGTTGATAAATGTGTGTACGAAATTTTAATAAATTAAAATAAATTTCAAAATAAATATTCCAACCGCCGCTTTGAAAATAAATAAATTTAATCTGGCCGCCATCCCGGGAAAAGTATGGCATAGTAATAAATTAAATAAAAATTTTCTCGTCTACGAAAAAAGTTTCAGTAGACACGAGTATAATATCCTATCCACCTATATATTCTTACATATAATTATTATATAACCGAATTAATTGAAAGGACACGCAAATTGAACTGACGGCGCGTGTTGTCTATAACGTCCGGGGAAAATAAACACACAGAAAACGGAATGATAAAAATATAAAATAATAATGATAATAATAACAACACCTATTATAATAATATTCTCAAGGCCTTTCGGCCTTTGGATAAAATAGTACAATATGTCTAGCAGAGTCGACGTCCGTGTAAAAGACCGAAACGAAATTGTGGAGAAAAATGTATCTTTATAAAAACACACCTATATTATTGTATATATATATATGGGAATGAACCGTCGTCCTTTTTATTTTTTTATTTTTTTTTTTTTTACATTCAGTGTGATTTCGTGATGCGAAAAAACCACGTCTTCGCTCATTTGCCCTAACGAGGTATTTTCATTCAATTGCCCGAATAAACGGCGTCACTGTAGGTAGGGAGAATATCATACAGTTGAAAAGTTTTCCGTATTTTTTTTTTTCCTACTACTTCTTCGTCTTCTTCATTCACTCCGTTTATTTCGCGAAACTCCGCCGCACACCGCAATTGAAGGCAATTAAATCGACTGTCTCTTTTTGTGCAATTCTAAAGCGGTCGTGGACGAATAGACGACCGATAATGCCTAAACAACGTCGTAAAACCGACCAACAATTGCCTGGAAACGCGTATATAAACTTTCAAGGACCGTTTGTAACATTTATTTATTCTTTTCTCTTTCTCTCTCTCTCTCTCCCTCATTACCGTTTACCAGGGTTAGTGTATTCTCCCTCCCTCCCTAGACCCGCGACCATTGCCCCCTCGAATGACGAACAATCGCTAAGAATCTAAAACAACCATAACATTATATGGTATGTTTTCCCCCGAAAATGTTCTATCGCTCATACGAAAAAGTCGGATTACTTATATTATGGACCCCGTCGTTTACTCGGGCCGACACTAAAAATAAGAAGCGAACACCGCTCGAAGGAGTACGAGTACGACAAACAAACAGCAGTCGCCGTTACGCGATTCAGAGACCCGTCGATGTATATTATCCTATACGGACTTGGAATATGAATGGGTACTAAAACGAATTTTATTCGTATTCCACTTTCATGCCATCACAATATAATTTTGTACAATGTCGTGAGATTAAAAGGTACGAAATATTCACATATCGAAGTATTCAGATACAATCTTGAAAATTGTTTTATAAGTATTCGAATACGAAACACTAAACGATATGATGCACATTCTACGTTGGCGATATGTTTGTGTCGATTCGTCCTATGTTTTCACTGAGGCGCGGATTTTAATGCCAAATACAGTTTTTAATGGGTGGTCTAGGGCAATGCTTTCCAAGTACAAAATTCGATTCATAGATTAGAAACTTTAAAAACAAAACTTTTATTTTGCATATTTTTACATTTTTTTGACATTTTGGGTTTTCAAGGTATTTTTCGAGATTTTTAGAGCATTTTTCCATTTTTATGTATATATTTTATGCCTGGAGTATGAATAAATAAATATATTATACAGAATTTTAGCGAAGAATAAAAATGTGTAAAAATATGTATTAAACATTTTAAAATATTTATTATGTTTCATAATTTAGTCATATTTATAACGACCGGCTGGTTTTGCCTATAAATACAATTTTCGATAATAACAATAATATAATATATTATATTTATAATATGCGATAATGGCAAATAGTAGACCGATTTGTATGTCATACTCGTACAGTCGTACGTTAGTGTTCGCGTAGTTCGAATAGTACCGCATGTACATAATATTGTATCGTTAAATCGTTTGTATTAACAAAAATGCCGAAAATTAAACGGTCGTCGGTTACGTGCGTATGTTAGTGAATTTGGTGAAAACATTTTTCTGCCGATGGAAATATTTTATTTTGTAAAGTTTACGAGATTAACGTTAAATTAAAAAGATTAAAATTTTAATTTATATTCTTTTATATAAGTACATTTTTATAATGATGTGTTTTTTAAATGATATGCGAAACTGCTCAGAATTGTTTTTGTTGAATTTAAATAAATTTTCAAACATTTTTAGGGCATTTTTTTATAATGTGGCAATTTTTAAAGGCATTATATTATATTTTTTAAGACATTTTTCTTATTTTTTAGAGCATCAAAGTCCGTGCCCTAGTTATCACTTAATCTGCATTACAGTGCAATTAATACTGTAAATGGAATACCTATTGAACAACTAATATTTTAATGGTACTAACTAAAATTGTAATTATATATTCGTAATTCGATAAAAAAAAAACTACACACCATTTATCTCGTATCAACTAGCTGTGAACAACATAGTCAAGGGCCTCAACAAAAAATACAAAGTTAATAACTTATTCACATATTTTCTAACTAAATAAATTAATAAGTTAAGTGTATTCAAAATTCACTAGATAAGTTGAACATTTTACAATATAACAGTAGGTAATATGACGATTGACGAATATATATATAATTTACTTTTAACTTATTTGGTTAACTTTGTGTTAACCTATAAACTAATATAATTAAGAAATGTTATAGTAAGTTATTAACTTAGTATTTTTTATTATTCTAATTTGTCAAGTCTTAAGATATAATGTTTTATCTATTAGAATCGAATTTTCATTACAAAGAAATATTTATTGTTCCTCAATTATCAAACTTGAAAATCATAACCCACTTATCCAATTAGTCTAAAATTAGTTTTTATATTGTTAATGAAAATAAAATAAATTAAAAAATATAATCAATAGGTAATAAAGGTATTTAATATCATTAAAGAGGATACATTTGATGAATGATAAATTATTTTTGAGTTACAGAATCAACAAAACACGCATAATTCATGTTAGTCGAAATTAAACTTGAAAAAATATATTTGTAAACATTTTTAAAATTGTACATCATACATTTAATAGGAAAATAAATACTCTGAAAGATTTTAAATTTATAATCACTTTTATTTTAGAATTACGAGGAAATAATAAGCTATTGATTTTGAGCGAAGAGAGGGATCCTGTGATTTCACTTTACGTTTATTTATGTTTTCTCTGTACCCGAAATGGTGCTTCAATCATTACATGCTAATCCTGTTTCCGGTAGAAATTGCATTATTTTGTTATTTTAAAAAGGTAATTTGATTATCTCAATAGTATTTTAATGCATAAGAAAAAACTACCAAAAAATGATGAAAAACTGCGAACATAAGATAATGTCAAATTTAGATTTTTTTGATTCTTCGAAATTTCGAAAATAATGGTTTTAAAATCTTTAAAACTACACTAAACATCTAACTTAATATTATACTCACGTTATCTTTATTGAAAATTTTATATTTTGGGCTATTTATAGACATGTATGATTTCGAGGTTTTAAGGTTTTAAAATGGGATAATTTTGTGTCTTAAGATCTGAAAATTGTATTCAATGTTACATATACGTTGGTCTAATTTACATTTTAAAGACATTAAGAAATTTGTTGTCATGATTTTTTTTAGAATTATTTAAATTTTTTCGACAAAACTATAGATTTTGAGATATTCAAGTCTAAATATTCGGTAAAATGAGATTTTAAGACCTGAAAAAATTTGAATATAACATTTAATTACATTAAACTAAATTTAAAAATCGACGGTTAAAAATTATTTTAAATTCTGAGCGGAGCGTGGTTTTACAACGATGTTTAGTAATTAATTGTTTTCTTTTTCTTTTAAGTCGACTTGCTTGCAGTGGTGCATGTCCCATAGTCATTTTGCTCCTATATTTAATCCTCCTATAATTAATACTTTCTACAGCTATATTTTGTTTAATATTATGTGGCGAGAATATGATTATGTACTGCAGCAGCATTGCATTTCTGATATTGCTATATTTAATTCTTATTCTGAAAAATACACATATTGTTGTAGGTACTATTAAATAAATGTAAATATTATACATTGAACATGCCAATTTTCATTACCTATATGTAGTTTATTGTATTTTATTGTTTTAAAGTATTATTAATTGGTAATTTGATGAAAACGACTATGAAAACTTTAAGTATAATACGATAGATAAAATTTGAACACAAACTTTTAATATTGAATTTATAATTGTTAAAGTAGCTATAATTGTATTACGCTTAGCTATTGTACATTATTATAATTTTATTACACATACCTAATAAATAAGTTACACTTAATCAGATATTTTGATAGCTATATTTTCACTATGAGTACATACTTAATGTTTACAACTTAAATATACAACTGATAGTGTTATACTTACACCAAAGTTTCGCTCAGAATCGTTTACTTCGAATGTAATACGTGCACCAAAATAACTCAGTCTTATAAACGAAGTATTTCCACTCCTAATTACACCCGACTAACGTTTTTCGTAAGTTTCTCTTATGCGTTTATCGAAAAAATAAAGTAACATTTTATACAATATGATATAGAAAAATGAATATAATTCATTAGGTACGCGATTGGTTTTGATCAAAAAGTTGTTTCCAGAAAAATAAAAAATCTACTTCGTTATAAAATAACCAGCTTAATCTCTCCTCTCAGCATCTAAAATGTATTGTTAAATTTTACCGCATTGAAAACATAAAACACAGTTCAAAATTAATTAGCTTTTTCATTAACTATGTTAATTTTTAATTAGCTAAAATTAGGTTATAAAAATAACTAGTATAGTGGTTAACTAAGTAATATTTATCTACTTAAAAAATACATTTGAATTAACTTAACTAATTAATTTTCATCGTCATAAATACTTTTTCCATCCTTGATAAACCATGTCGTATATTCCACTGAATTTATAATTAATAGCGAATAAATGTCAAAGAAAATATATTTTACAAGTTGTTTGACAAAAAATGTGTAACATTAAAACGCTATGTATCATCTCGCAATTCAAAAAAGGATTATGTTTCAAATAAAATAAAATCTAACCGGAATTTAACTAAAGAAGAATATTATAGTATAATATTACAAGTTTACGTTTCTATGAAAAATGTGCTAAAATTTGCTTTGTGTACAGAATATATATGCACGTTTATTACACGGCAACAATCGAATTTTGCACCGACAGAACAAATACGCTGCTGGGGGTTTGACGCACGACGGAGATAATCAGGGTAGAGATTATTCTGTCAGGATGACATTTAATAAATGTGAAACGTTTTTGATGTATATAATATATATATGGTTGTATATCGTCAAAGGGTATTTTTTTATGATCAAAATAATTGGATTATTGTCGGTTTTAACCGATTTAATAATACAGTTTTTACAATAAAGTTACATTTCGAGTTTTCGTGCCAAGTTAATTATATAGTATACTCTATTATTTTTAAATATACATTTACATGTCCAGCAAATATGTTGAATTTGTAGTACCGAATTTTAAAGTTAGCATAAAATTCGTTTACTCGATGAATACGAATTAATTCAAATTTTATAACGCACGTTGAACGAGAGTGTTTCTACGCGTCACGTTATACGAAATATGAATACAAAATTTATAACGTGTAAAAAACAATGCCGTATAATAGGCATAAAGACTTTTTGAAAACAGTCAAGTATACAATATAGAGTATAGTAACAATAATAATTACACGCATAACGTAATTTTTCAAGGTTTCTGACTTTTTATTAGTTTTTACCAAGAAAAGTAAGTAGTGTAAAACATTCAATTTTGGGAAATAAATTATGCGTAGGTACAATACGTATATCATAATATTTTTTTAAAATAGAGATTAGAACCTTATTATTATATAGGTATTAGACAATAATATAATTTGAGTATGTGCAATAGGTAAAATCCTTAAATGATTAGGTACATTTTTGTTGGTATAATCTTGTGTAGTTTTATTAATAAAAACAAAGAATGAATAATGTTAATGGCAAAATGAGCTATTTATTATAATTAAATTAATTAGTATGTGTTTTTAAATATATATCTATATACATGTTTACAATTTATTAATAGTTTTACTGGGTAAATAAGTAAAAACAAATTTAATAGGATGATAATGATTTAAATTAATTTATTTCAGTCAATCAATTACTTTATTTTTTAATTCTTGGTTTGTATTTTGGATTTTGTATTTATTTTTTTTTAGTTTTTAATCGTAATAACAAAATAAAAGTTAACTTAATACAAAACTCAGATACCTACCTAACATATAATAAGTGATGTATAATAATTTTAATTTTTCACTTTATTATTTTAATAATTTTAGAAATAATCGTAATAACACTTTAATCCTAAGTTATATCATATATATATTTTTGAACTTAATTCTAAATTAATAAAAAATAATTATAGTTTATAACAAATAGATTACATTTTATAACTAGATAATTTGAAATTTCACGATAGACCAAATTACCATTTATTGGGAATAAAATGAAGTAATAAACAATATCTGAATTTAACATATTCAATTTACTGATATTGAAATATTCATGTAGTTTATCGTCTAATAAATAACCTGGGAAATATCAAATTTAAACTTAATGTATTCATTTATCCTCTTTATTTGAATTGAATCTATGTATAATATTATCGACAATGATTAATCATACATTTTTGTATTTATTTAGCTAGACAAAACATTTAAAGGATCAAGGGCAGCATATGATCTTTTTTTTTTTGATTCATAGTAAAGGTTATACACTATATAATATAAAGATTATAGTCTAGTAACAGGGTAATTTTGACATGCAAAAGGTCGGATTTTTTAGATTTTTGGATATGTTTTAGAGTCTAGGGTCGTCATAATAATTTCAAGTTTTCGAACTTAGCAGAATCCCGCGCTTGAGCGGCCATCTTAAAATAATAGCAGCATAAATGAGATTTTTTTTTTATAAAATATAATTTCTTATAAATAAAATGTTTAAATGATATAAATTACAAAATTTATATATTATGGTCATATAAGATAACAAGTTTATTAAAAATAATATCATATTTAACTTGGTGGTGCGTTTTGAATGCATGATACCATGTAGCATATATTGTTTGTAGAAGAGCAGCAAGATTAAATTTACTTCTAGTACTTAAAAGACATTGCAAAACGTTGGTTCGGGGTCCATCCAATGATTCATATTCTATATTACTTCTATATAATGTAAAAAGAAAACGTTCTCTTACTTCCAAAATGTCAGTTACATCCTTTTCTTTGAAGACTTTAATAATCTAAATTAAGTTCGAATTATTCTGGACAAGTGAACAAAATTTCGTGTTTTCTTGATTAAAATGGGCAGATGTTATATCACAAACTCTAAATGCATGAAGAAACTGGATGTTTTCGGCTGTTTTTTCGTATGTATTTCTGTATTAGCTAATTGAAATTTTCGGCACATTTACCACGACCTGGTTTCCAAAAATAGATATTTTCAGTCAATGTTGCTATAGCTGTCAACGAAATCAGCAAATCAATAACCTTGCAGACAATAACTACAGAATTAAATGTTGAGATAAAAGAAAGATTGGTGTTGATGATTTATACGTCATAATTTATTACAGTCAAATTAACTAATATATTTTACTGTTCAAAATTCGTTGTAAGTATTGAAATCAAACGAATTTTGAATTAGTTTCATTTGACAGAAATATTTCTTGGGAAACATATACCATCATCGTTTTGTCAAAAAGGAAATCAGCGGAAAACGTTCATTTTGCCGTTGTTGTCTTTCTTCGGACTTAGTATTTTTATCTGTAGTATTTACGTGGTACCCATCAAAATCAATAACTGTATTTGAAACATAATGATTTTGTACATATCGCACGTAATTTTTACAAATAAACTCAAAATATTTATTTCGATGCCAAACAACTCGGTGAAAACGATAACCTCCATCTATAACATTTATGTTTTTATTACCAATTATGTGGTGTAAAAGCATAAAGATGATTTTGTGATCTTATACATCCCTTTTACCAAAAATAGTTACAAAGAAAATGGAGCTAGTTACACTTTTAGATATTCCTTTAATTCGTGGTCAGATTGCTTTGTGATATTGTGAATATGAGAAACTAATTTATTTAAATTTACTTGCATATTAAAACTATTTGCTCGTTCATTTATTTTAGTTCTATATTTTTTCAAAAGGTGTACTTTGACTGTTTGTTGATCTGGTAATGTTAATCTGGTAATGTAATCTTTATCATTTTTTTTGATTAACTGATAAAGTGAAAATTGATATTCTTCGAGGTATCTGAAAGGTATTAAAAAATGTACCCAATCGCTTCATCTTCATTTGTAGCAAATCTATATAAGTTCTTGTCTCATCGATAATAAATGTTACAAGTTCCTGTGATAAAAATAAAAATTGTATTTTGCATCCACTGCGACCAAATCCGTAACATGTTGAATATGCTTTATTATTTCTCAATCTCATTTATAATTGCGATTTGGTAACTTTTTTTTGTTTATTTAAAATTTCATTGTAATTTCCTCACTGCATAAAAACATGGGTTTTTAAAATTAAATACCATCGATCTAATTTTGTTTTTGATAAAGAAGCAGATGCAGTATAACTACACACGTTTTACTAAATCTACTCCTCAATGATTGTAAGCCAAAATTAATTTTTCATTATTGTAACGTTTTTGGCATACTTCATGCACAGTCACCACGGTTAGATTTAAAAAAAGCTCCTTTTTGCATGACTGCAGGAAAATCTTTACCCACCTTTATTTTGAAACAACTACTTCACCTTATTCAAACTGTTCTTGCAAATAAAATACATTTTTAGTTAGTTTTTTTATTTTTAGTTAGTCAGCCTATCAGTGACATACGCATATATTATATTATGTACATTTGAACGTTATGAGGAAGATTGTAAATTATTCTTCAATTACAAAAATTATTTACAGCAAAATATAGTATAGAATTAATAACCAATACATTTCATTTTAAAACTGTTCTAAGCTAATAAAGTGTTTTTCATTATAAACTTCCATTTGGATTTTTCATTTTAAATTCATCATTCAACATTCATAATCAAAAACAAAAAAAAATTAACATTTTATTATTTGATAATTTAATATTTAATTTAATAATGAAAGCATTTATTCCAAGTATTAATAAAATCTAATAATTAATATAATATAATAAAAATGGTCTTTTAGGAAAATTGTCTATATGTTACTATATTATATTATATTTATATAATATATTATAATAATTATATTATTATAATATAATATATTATATATTATATTAAACTATGACTATAGTAGGTACTATACCACTATGGTACTATGCAGATTTTCCAAATGAAAAAAAATATTATTATTTACCATTGTATTACTTATTTATATGTATTATTTTTAAATATTTCGTTAGGCAATCTAATTAAAACTTGTGTATGATGTTATTTACTTTTATTGCCGTAAAAGTTTCAATCAAAAATGTTCCTACCGTAAGAATAAAATTGAAATAAAAAATAAATATAAAATTAGTATAATGATAACTAAGTTCTGCGCATGGTGCGCCTACGTCACTCGGTCCACTTATCATAATTATTATTATTCTCTACTACATATTTACATTGAATTTGTTCAACTCTGTAAACACTAAACTTATTTATACATTACTATATTGCACGATTAAAGATAGACAGGTTGAACAACGAGCTATATTACTCCACAATTTACATTGACGAACAAACCGTCTCTCTGAATGAGCTGTGAAATTCTACTACTAGCGCTCGTAGCGATTTAAGATGTTAACCACCACCATAGAACATATTGGTATTCTATATCACATTATTACGATAACATTATGAAATAACAATTATCATAAAATTTTTGGCGGTAAATAGGTTATTTTAAAAGTGAATTGTTATTTCATGAAAAACAATATTGTCTTGTATACAACTGTTAAGTGTTAGATGATGTCTTTTTTATTTTATTTTGACAAATACTCATCTAATAAAATGTCTAAATGTCAAATTACAGTTACTTATGATATAACTTAATACTTATCATGAACAGAACATACGTATGATAATATTGATATTAT
>JAIPRL010009123.1:0-18437 GCA_025469235.1 Pemphigus obesinymphae | reverse complement strand
CATAGGTAGGTACTGAGTAGGTATATAATTAATATTAAGAGTTATGTATACTACACCGAAGCTACGCTCAGAATCGTTTTATTGAATGCAATGATTTATCATTGCTTTCAAATGCAATACATCCACCCAGAGTATCCTGCCCAGTAGCGAAGTGCATCCACCCATACTGACACCCGACGACCGAAGTGCTTCCACCCCCTAATGACCGGCTTTTTTTGTTTTTGTTTTTTTACTGCAGTTTTCTTGAAAAAATCTAATTTTATTTCTCTAATAATTCTCATTTCGTATTATCATTATAATTTCCAAAATTATGTTTATCACATCTATTATAGTGACGTCAGTGTAAGTTTTAAATCCTATAAAATTATTTTATATATACATATATACTTATTATCTCATTATAATATAGCGAGATATTTTCGCAGTCGGTGAATTTCTATTTACATTCTAAATTAGGGAGTAAATGAAGAAAAAAAAAAAAAAAGAGAAAAATTCTCGAAAATCGAGGAATTTCATCAAAAATGGAAATAATAAAAAAAAAAAAAAAGTCGTCCGTTCAATTACAATCTATCAATAATCTACAGAGCCCGGCCGTCCGGGGAAAGTGCCTTTAATTCCATAAATCCGGCCCTAGTACCTCTTCACCCCAAATTACAATTACCGAAATTTGTAATTGTCTACGATAAACTTGAGATCGCAGCTGGTGCACGTGCACACCCTATCCCACCCGTAAGTATGTCTATGCATTATATTGAATTTAGTAGGTGTGCCATGCATGGGTTCTAATGCATAGTATGTTATTCTAATGGCAAAACGTGAGGAAACCTAGCCACACCGGTAAAAGACTATTATGATGCACAGCATCACGTTATACGACATGAAAATCTAATGTTAATTATTATCAGGGGTTGTCTACGGCTTGCGATGATTCTAACTTCATTTTGATCAATGAACGTAGTGTTATCGAACGAAACCTCTAAGGTAGCTTCTAATCGGGTTTTTGGCAAAATATGTACCTACTAAATAATCCTAATTCAGAAATTTGACTGAACAAAGTTTCGTAACACAAACGTATGTGATTTGGACATAGGGAACATGGATCGAAGACTAAAAATCTAAACTGAAAAAACAATTTAGTAGGGGGAGTCAAAGCTCTTTACTAATTGGTTCGGATGCTCTTGGTAGAATATTGGTGATATATGGTAGTGTGTAAATTGAAAATTCAACTATATTCACCCGGCTTTGAGAGTGAAACCCGTTTTCGGACGAAAACTCGTTCGCCGCGCTTAGGTTTGAATTATACAACGTTACCCAAAATAACGTGGTAGGTATGCCGTATACGTGTATGAAAACAGTCAAGAAATATTGTCGCTCTGTATGCCAACGTAGCGCTGTTCGACTATGATGAGGTTACAGGGTGGAAACCGGTGGCCGCTGACTCGGTGGGTTTTGCTTGTAACCCTTAGCGAATATAGATAATATCATCATATCTAGATATACAAAAACCAAATACATTTGTTGAATCATCCATGAATGTTGAGGTCAAAACGTGTTCGGTGAACAAGGTCTCCGATTTGACACCCAGGTATCAAATGATGTAGTCAACAAAATTGTTCACCCTGGTAGCATCTGGTCTCTGGTATAAGCCACCCACAATTACTATACCCGTTTAATAATTTGGTAGCCATACTTGTCGTAGCTATTAAGAACTATATTCGACTCTCATAATATGTGAAGGTGCAACCTGAGCATGTTAGATTTTTGGAAATAAGAGGATGTAATAATGTTAATTTATTTATTGAATTATCAATACATATTTGCCGATGTGATAAAAGTATTTATAGGGTAAAATAAGTAAAATAAACCCTCATAAAGTTATAAAGTAGGTATCTATGTAGTCGTAAGTAGAATTTTATGATATTATGTTACACTGTAAAAAGTAAAAAAAAAATTCATTACTTATTTATAACAAATAATTATATTGTGGTTCATTTAATTTTGGCCTTTGAGATATTTAATTTTACTTTATACTGTATTATATTCTTATGGATTTCTTATATTTCTCATATTGTTACTCTAGAATTTCACTAAATAATCATTAATGAAATATATATATATATAAATGTGTGTGCGTATGAAATCAAATTTTAAGAAAATGTACTTTAGCTCCATAAATCATACATATATGCTATATAATATTGTATAAAGTCATAAAAATCTTTTAAACAACATTAAACACCAAGAATTTTAGCATTATACTCTTCACAAAGTAAATTTTATTTGTTTTATCTGCATGTAGGTATTTTGGTTTTTATTTTTTTCCATTAAAATTTATTGTGCATAATTCCCACTGATAAATAATGGTTTTATCTATAAATATACATTCGAGATACCAAATATTACTTTTACATGAGTTGTAGACTTTTATAAAGTGTATTACAATAAAAAAATGTCTTTGGATTTCTTGTTATTTGATTCCATATTAAATCATTAGCACACCAAAAGGCATGTTCGGATTTTTTATTTTTAAATGTTATAATTGCTTTTAATTAGTTAGTATAATTATAAAAAATAAAGATGTAAATTATTTTATAATATATATAATGTTGAAATAAAATACTTTAAATATATATATATATATATATATACTTTTACTTAAAACAATTCTGATCGTAACATTGAGTTAAACTATATATTTAGTTACGTTTTACTATTAGTTATTATAAATCATTTGTACCTATATAGTGATGTGTTATTTAACCAATCGATCATAGTTTTTTTTATCAAGCAATTTCGGGTAATATAAATGTATATATATAAATAATCTTATTTGGATAGTGAATTTTCGGAGCCTAAATACAGAAATTTCAAGCCTTACAACAATTCAGCTTATATTTAAATGCATGTTTATATAACAAATATATAATTATTAATTAGATTATATATGCATAATATTATTCTATGAATGGATAATGATATTAAACTACAAAATATTCGTTTAAATAACGTGAAAAATAACATTAGCATATAATATACCCATTATATAATACATTTTTTTATTATGACATAATATCTACATGGAATTTTTGACAAATTTAACAAAATATTTAAGTATAATTCCATTATAGTGTCATGTAATAAACTCATATGGACGTGAAGTAATAAAAATATCTCTCCATAAGTGACAGTTTTGAATATTGCTTGAATAATTGTATATTCATTAATTATATTGGTATTTGGTTTTCTTTTTAATATAAAATCTATAACTGTAAATATTGTATACCTAAGAATTTAACAATATTAGAGCGTACGCCACGCCGTATCAAAATTATATTTATCTCGAAAGAGGCAACTGCCTCCAGATATATGTAGATATTATACATAATATTATAATATACACCCATAAATACAAAATAATATGTGATAGAAATCAAAACTTTGAGATGGGACTTAGTGTTGAAGTACTTTGAAATCAGAAGTTTTCTTATACCTATAATTGATTTCGTAAAAAACATTTGAATTAATTGTACTATAGTGGTTATGCGTTGGATATGAAATATGAACAATATGACAATCTTTTTGAACCCTGTAGGGTCAAAATATTTTTAAGAATTTATTTTCAGTCTTATTTTTTAATTTTCAATTACACATAAACATAATAGGACAGTTTCGCTTATTTTTTTTGCTCACTTGGATAGTTTAAATCTTAAATATATCAGAAAAAAAACAGTAAATTAAGTAGGTAAAAATTATTAGATGTACCTAAAATTTTTCAAAACAAGACATTGCAGAAACAAATATTAATTATAAATAATGTACAATTTATTACTATGTTTGATTAATAAAAATAAAAAAGAGGGTAATTATTTTTCAAATTATTAAGTTTAACTACTAAAATGTCAATCAACTAATATATACCTAGGTAAGATATATATTACTATGAAGTTTTTGTAAATCGTTAAATGATGAGTTTTTTTTTATAGGAGTTGTAAGGATTCCATATATTTAGCCATATTTTGTATACCACTTTGAAGTACATTTGGCTATGTAAATAAATTAAGTTAACTGAAAAAGTTAACATTATGGACATGACGTACATTTTAATCTTGAAAATGTTCAATTTATTAGTCGACAAAGAAAATAGTGGACTTCTTCACGGAGATTATTGTATTAAACTCCCTTTATTGATTAAATAATTCTAAATACAAAAATATTAAATTATAATATTTATTAATTATTACATTTTTATTGTGTCAAAGTTATTAACACAACAACCACCAATTATTATCACTATACCTATGCATTTTAACATTTGAATATTTACTCAAAACTATAATACTGTTAATTTTTCAAATATTGAGAGTACTACATTATCTCCTTTCTCATTTTTGACCAAAATATATGAATTCATAATTTAGGACTTTTACGGGGGGATACATCAGGGTTGAAAATATATTATAATAATAACAACGTACAATTAATATAATTTACAACATAAAAATAAATAGGCCTAACGGTAAATTACATAGGTATTAAATTAAAGTATTCTTAATTATTATGAAATATTATTATAAATATTTACACATAAAATAAATATAAAATAATTTATCATAAATTTCAACAATTATATTCATTCATTTCAAATCATTTAAATGAATTACTTAATAACCTGTACGTTCATATCCAATTAAAAAGAAATAATATCGTTCTTCGACCATTTTATATTCTATTTAGTATAAAATATCAATATTATTTGATTGTGATATGTAGAATGTAGATAAGTTGAACCCAAAGAAAATTGTCGTCGGGCTCAATTAGTGGTAATACAAATTATTTGTATTATTGCAAAATGAATTAAGGGTATTAAAAGCAGCGATTTTCTGTTTATCTCGACCATTCACGTAATATAGGCATTTTTACGTTTTCTATTATTAATACATAGATAGATCTAGTAATATAGTAAGGATTCGGAAAACTGTTCTAAGTTCATTATCTTTAAACCGATTTTCACACTTTTAAATTTTTTCTTCAAAAAAGGAATATCTTTTCTAAGTTTATGTCTAACGTTTTATTTCTATAGTGATGACTAAGAAAATATGAAAAGATTGATCTAATGTACACTTAATAATGAATGCACATATATTTTAAAAACTCTTATCACATCACTAAATCGATGGGTGCGTTGGAAATATAATAGCTAACAATGTTATGCGTGTAATAGAAAGAAACATAAAATAGTTGCTCTCAATGTCCTTAAATTGAAATGGATACTGATAAGAAATTGCTTGTTCCAAAAGCAGGTCCTATATGTCAAAATGTTAATCAGTGTAGTTTTACAATAGTTTTTAGATTTATATCACAATATTATATAGTATATAGTGACACAGAGCTTGGGCAATGAAATTAAAATACATTGTTCTCGAGTTTTCCACGATCAAACTACACAATACATTGCTCGTGAACAGTATTACCGCCTTATATATAACATCAATCTGATTATAATTATTACAAGTTTAAACATTACTGCATTTTAAACACGGCGAACATATTTTATACTACCCAAAAACGCACCTATTATGATATAAATAATTTTTTGATATCATTGTGCAAAAGTCCAGTGTGTATAATGATTTATTATATGGGTAATTAGCCAAGGGTAGTATTAACCATGAACCACACTAAACCAAGTGTCCGAGTCCTAGTTGTAAGTTAAGTACACTATTTCGCTGACGGTTCGCTGCAAAAGCGTGATTTTTCAATGTTATTTTCATTTTTATCTGTGCGATCGTTATAAAATGGAAGTCAGCGAATCGGATATATTTTGGGTCGACAGCGCACATTCGATGGACAATAGATTTCCTAACAGTCCAGTGGTTCAGTGACGCGTATATAAAATAGAGTGTCATTATTATATGCCATCACTGTATATTATACAGTTATCGTATAGAAAACGTCTGCACTGTAAATTGTATATTTTGTATTATCGTCTTGCAGATGGTTTATCAAGAGGATGTTGCATACCCGGATTTGTTTTCTTCGGCTTTCTAATGGGAAATATAAAAATATAAGAAAAATTACACTACGAAAAACATTTTTTTTTTTTTTTAAGTTTCAGTTTAATATACACTATAATCGAACGTATTACCTATTAAACTGCTATAATTCACTGTATTGAATATAATCTGTCTATATAATTAGGTAATTGACATAAATTCTAAATTTAATACATTCTAATCACGGTTACATTTCACTTTCAGATAAATTACAAACTAAAATGGATTACAAGTACATTGTCTAAGTATATTAAAAATAGGTAAATACTACAAAATTATCTATATACATAACAAGTTATAGACATAATCATTTTCAACACCCATATAATATTAATTACCCTTAACGTAAAAATTTATTTAGTTTTGTGTTATCTGAGATAACCTGAAATCTCTATATACAACATAATGAACAAGGGTACCTACCAGGGACTGGAACTGAACAGAAAAGTACGGGTTCTAGAACCGGAACCGTTGAAAATTTCGGGAACCGGAATCAAGCTGATACCTTTATTTTTTTAAATAGAGAACCGGAACCTATGAATAATAAAGGTTCTATTCCTTATCGGTTCCAAAATATAATTTTCATATTAAAAAATGATCTATGTAATAGCTACTGATCTTGCGATTTTATTGTAATTTGTAATTCAATATAATATTATAATACCGCTAATGTATACCAACCGGTATTTTCGTAGTATGCGTGTTTATGTTTTTACGTAGCCCACAACTATTATCAATATAGTATGAATTTTAGGACAAACACATACATACTTAACTTTTGGCAGCGGCCAATGTTTTCAGCAAGCACCTACACATTGGTGGGTACTACAGAAACAGAGGTAGAACTAGGAATTTTGATGCCCGAAGAAAAATATAAAATTGGGTAAAATAAAATTTAAAAAGCAGAAATACTTCATTAAAAAATACAAATAAAGGATATCAATTTGTTTTATTAAAATACTTCCCAAAAACGCAAATAAGCTCATCAACTAATATTATTATTGAAATAAATAAATATTAAAAAAAAAAAAGAAAATATATTTGCCAATTTCAAATTTAACAGTGAAGTTTAGTTTAATTTTTATCTATAGAAGGAGTTGAGTAGAAGTTTTCGGATAAATTTATTTTTATAGCAAATATATTTAAAGTTGTTCTTTATAGTCATTTTTAAAATTACCCAGTAGTTTTATTAAGCGTAAAAAAAAATTACAGTAGATAATAAAAGTATATTTATAGATGGGAAAAGAAACATTATACCGAACTTCGCTCAGAATCGTTTTTGGAATTTATTAAACGAGTATATTTTGAATAAGTTTTAAATAAAATTTAAAAACCTATGTGTATCAATTCGCAGATGTTTTTCTAAAATACATTAAATTAGCTAAAAAATTTTAATCTAAAAGATTAAATTTAATATTGCTATTCCTTTACATACAACATAGTACATGATTCCATTTTCAATTTTAAACTGTAATCTATGAAGGATATGTATAAATATGTAAATTAAAAATATATCATACACGTTATCTTAAATTTATTTTTAGAGGATTAATACAAATTATGCATATACTAACTATATAGTAAGATAAATTTTAAGATGACCTTAAATATTATAATACAATTATTGTACTCCATCGAATCTTAATACCGCATTTTTTTTCCTATTAAGTTACCCTAAACCAATATATGTATAATTTCTAAAATATTTAGAATCTAACATAGTTGCTTTTCATTTATATATTATTCACATACTAACTATCAGAAATGATCGCCTAAGTGATCCAAAATAAAAATAAATCCAGAACATAGGACATTATTTCAGTAATATAGTTTTATAAAACCCGTTAATAAAATTTAAAAATTTTGTTGAAAAATTAAACACGATATTATAAGCAAAAAATAAATACTCGACTCTATATTTACACATTTTGGTGTCAACAAATTAAAGTATTAAAACTAAAATATAGTTTTAGTACCAATATTAAGACTTGTGATAGGTATAGGTTGACTTACCTATTGACTTCCAAAATTACGAAAATTTTTTTTGTCACACCTATTATTATGTTAAATCTAAATTTTACGTTAAAAATAAATGAACAGTAATAATAATAAAATGACAAACAACATTTTTAACTTTAAAATACATATTATATATTATATACATATTAGATATACATTTCAACCCTCGTCACTGTCTTTAAATTTAACTTTTCAATTCGTTATTCTGTTACAATGATGAGATTTATTTTATAACCTGAAGGTACGTAATCTATTTGGTAAAATATTATGGAATACACATTTCGATGACAGAATAAAATCGTTACATTATGACATTTTAAAAACAATTAGGAGAACGTTTTTAAATTCCAATCTCTAATATGTTTTAGAATGTATGTCAAACTAAATTATATAAAACATAATAATTCACTATCAATTCTAAATATTTTTAACATAATAAGTCAGAAGGGGAAGGTACACTTTTGGAATTATCACAACACATTTAGTCTTAATCATAGAGCCTTCGGGATACCATTGATGAGTAGAGAGTATATAACATACTAAATTCCTCTCCTCCCACTTCGTTTTTTTTGGTTTTACTATAACTCCTTCGTTAAGGAGATAAGATAAATTCGTATAACTCCATTTATTCGTTAAGGAATAAAATTGGGTTCAGGGTTCTTTAAGAGGTACGCCGACAAATACTCCCAAAAATTTTTTTCTAAACATCCCTTTCTGCTTATACGATTGAATTTCAATTGGGTAAGGTTCCCCGTTCAACCATAAGAATCGGATCTACCTTATTTTTTAAAAAAAATGGAAGGGATGCCAAAAGAGAATTTTCAAGCTCAGTCATATGTCATAGATTTTTTTATATTTACCAATTAACTATTTAATTATATTAATTATATTTTTCAGAAAATCCTTAATCTTATAACTGTTATATATACGTTTATATTATAAATTTATTTAAACCTATATATTTTTCATAAAAATAAACAATAAACTATGCCATAGGTAGTTCTAATATTTATTTATTTTAAAATTCTCTTTTGGTATCCTCTCCAAAAATAAACGCTTCTTAAAAATACGGTAGATCCGTTTCTTATGCCTGCACAGGGAATCTTACCAAACTAAGATTCTACCGTATAAATATAAAGGAATTTTTGAGATAACTCTCCGGGCGTACCTCTTAAAGGACTCTTAACCAAATTTTATTCCGTTTATACGGTGTTCCAATTATCAAGTGCAGGAGTATAGTAAAATCAAAAAAATGAAAGGGGAATTTAGTATTTATGTTATATACCAATGTACACTTTACCCATCAATGGTATTCTGAAGGCTCTACGACTGAACCTAAATGTGTCATATATTATATATATTTATATATTAGTTAATACCTATATATTTTTCATAAATGTAATAATACGCTTTATTTAGTGTTACTGCTTGACATCATAATATTATTATAATTTTATTTATAATTAGTATTTATTTTTTTCATTTTTCTAAGTAAGATTATCAATAATTATTACATAAATACATACCGGGCTATTATTACCGCGGCCGATTAATATCCCCCGGGTATTAATTTCACTGAGGTTATTAATCGCCCGTTACACCGGTATTCACCAGTATTTTTAAGAACCGGTTAGGTCCTGGAACACAATTGAATATTTGAACCAATATTATGTAAAGGTTCCAGTCCCTGATTTAAATATTTCATTGATTGTAAAATCCTTAAATATTTTTATATACATTTTGGAAAATTGTAGATTTTGATATTTCAATCTAAATTACACATATATTTCGCACTTATCCTAAAGTACCTATTTTTTTACATATGAAATTTCCGATATTTCAAGCCATATATATAGTTTTAAGACAAGATACGAAAAAATAATAACATACTATAAAGCATTATTGACTATATTTATTTCACATTCTGGATACTAACACCTAAATAATTGTTAATTAAAACTATAATTAAATAAACTATAAATATATAATTTATCTAATTATATATATATTGAATATTTATAATAAAAAATACGGGTTCCTTAATCGCTTGAATTAAAAAATGGGTAAGTAGTCTATTTTGTTCATAGTTAGTAGTTGGTTTAGGAACAGTAAAAGCAAAAAGAGAGCCAGAAACATACAAATTTATCTCGGAAAAAAAGTAGCAATAATCTATATGACCAAATAATAGTTTCTTCAAGAATTCAATGTTGAAACGTTTCCTAATGTCCAGCAAGGTATCTAGGTCTAGATGCTAAAGTGCACGAGAATATTTATGGGATATGCCAAAGAATAAAAAATAGAGTGAAATAGAGGTGGCGTTAGCGTACAAACTTGAAATCCTCGGGAATTGTTACCACTTTTAAAGATTAAAAGTATTTTATACATATTTATGATACAATATACAATAATAATATATAATAACTTTAGTTTTTAAACAATTCCATGTTCCATTATACGGTCTATGGTTTCATATTAATAAAATAATAATAATAATAATAGGTAATTTGTATGATTAATGTAGTAGGTAAATAGTAAAATAAAGTATGACACTAAAGTATACGTAAGTGTGCACCTACCTAATTCTGTATCGAATAATAAAAAAAAAATGTACTTATATTCATAATAAAAACAACTATCGAATACGACGAAAAGCGATTTCACTATGTTTTGTAATTTATAATTTTGGGTATCTGGGTTCTTCTTCTCCTTCGCTCTCTCAATCTCTCTCTTTCTTCACTTATTGGAGTCGACCTAGGTACTTTTTGTCAAAGTAATTTAAATAGTATCTATATATCATACTGTTGAATAATAATGAAAAATAATAATTTTAAAGAAATCTAGACATAAAATGCAATTGTAATAAGTACCTGTTATATGATATTATTGTAATGATACTTATATACTTATAAAAGGAAATATTTTAATAATTTGAAATATTATTTCTGGCTATAAAATACACTAAACAACTCGGCATTTTGAATAAATAAAAATAACAGAAACAAAAATCAAAATAATAAATATTTTGAAACTATACCAGAATAGTCAAGAGACTTCGTATTGGCGGATATCTTATCCAGTGCAGTAAAGTTATCATCTATAGAATATATAGAATGTGATCTAGTGGTGAGGTGTTGTGCAATGACTCTTGGTACGTAAATCAATGGCGTACACAGGAATTATCAATGGGAAGAGATGAATATATTTTTTAAAAAGTGAGTCATTGGTAGCGATTCCTCTGACAATGAACCCTAAAATTTACACAAATATAACCCAAAATTAGAAAAATCCATTTAAAAAAATATTTATATCATAAATATGGTAATAATATAAGTTAGGTACTAATAAGGATTTAATTGTATAACAAAAAAAATATCTGTCCAAAATCCTAAAATTACTAATTGCATGCAATAAATACCTCAAAATCTATATATGTTCAAAATAACCTAACATTTTTTGAAATATTTTTGTAATTATAAAGTACAACATTACATATTTGTAAAAAATTTCAAGACCCTTGGACAATTATATTTGAAATTACAGAGAAGTAACCATTATCGTTTTTTACAAAATCACGTATTTATGTAGGTTTCAGTAGTTTTTTCTGACGCAATAAAAAACTATTGAGAAAATTAATTTCTTAAATTACTTCTTTCAGATACCAACTAAACACAATTTGCTACCGGAAAATGTGTAATATAGTAATAGTCGAAGCACCTCTTCCAGTAGATATTTTTATTAAACATAAAAAAAATACGTCATTGTAAAACCATTTTATACGTTTTTTATATAATATAATATAATAATAATTCAAAAGACTAAATAGTTCTAAATGTTTATTTATGTAATCCACCGAATTCGGAATCAGTAATAAATAGATCCGTTCTAGTTTTACAATTAAATAACACAGCTAAAACGAATGTGTCAATAAACACGTCGTATAAAGAATTCATTAATATTTGTTTGTAACGTGTATGTTCATACATTTTTAATAGTATCAAACAGTTTAAATTTAAATTTTATAGTTATTACTTTTGGAAAACAAAAATGAATACTTTATTCTCGTTTAAGTGTACGCACTATAGCAATGAAAAACTCATCGGTTTACCCGTCGACATAATTAATATTGTATACCTATGTTCTTTAAGTGTTTTTCAAAACAACAAAAAGAACAATCTTCTCCTTTTGTAACTGACCGCGTGAATGGCTGAATAATGGGTTTCGCCCTGCATATTGCACGAACTAAAAAGGGTCTTTTGATACAGTGCTTGTGGTTTATGATTTATGTATTGATATAGTACTAAAGTTAGCCAAACTTTTGCTTTTACGTCTGTGGACATATTCAAAACATTAATGTTGATTTTGTAAGGCATTTTACTTATCAAACCCAACACTGAAAACTGGTATTTACTATTTTTGACAACCCGATATAAATTACTTTTAGAATAAAATTAATATATATATATATATCAAGTATTATATATAATATCACAAATATTATTTTGTTAAACCAAATAATTTTAGTGAAGCCATAATTAATTATCAATTTTGAGCAATAAATTATTGCATATTATATTATGTTTCTTTAATTATTCACATCTTACCGTTAATATTTTAATAGATTCTCATCACACAGTTACGCATATCTGATGTTGGCGGACGCTTCCTCGACAAAACTTAGAAACCACCAGTCTTTCAAAATAAGTTTCTCGGAGTCCATATAAAAGCACCTTGTTTTATGCCTAAATATAAACTAAATTTATAATGATACTGGAGTACCATTCTTAACAGACTAAACGAAAATAAAATTTAAAAACTTTCACTTGAAATTACCTACATAATACTGAGGGACCCAAATATTAAAAACGAGGCATTCAAACATGAAAAAATTAAATTTGAAGACTGAATATTAGACTTCTAAAATGCATATAATTATAATTATTTTCAAAATACTGAAATACTAGGACATATATAATGATTAATTAACTAATTTATATTACTTTATAATAACATAACGTTACACTAAAATATGTTTTTAAATAGATGACGTTCACTAACGTCGTTCGACGATAATTTTCTTGTTAATTATATTGTTCATACCAAATATTATAGCTTAAGTTATTTGTGTATAATTAAATTGAAATTATGAAATGCCTGAATTTATTTTTAAACAAAAGAATAATTTTAAAATTGTAATTATGAATTTATTATTGCTTAGATTAGGCAATGAAACGAGTTAAATATTTAAAAAGATTATAATTACCGTAATTGACTTGGAATAAAATATAAATTTGCATTCATAAAATAAATAACGACATAATTATACCTAAAATGTAAAAATCAAATTCAATTACTTTATTTAGGTAACTCCCCTATATTGAATAAAACTTGTTGATAAATCAAAGTAGGCCCTTTAATATTATTTAAGTAAAGCATTTAATTATATGGTTATTTTATGCATTTTTAATTTTTGTTATACGTCCCATCTATTGAATTATTATCTAATTAAAATGTAATTTTTATAATTTTAGGTATTTTAAAATAATTGTATATATTACATTATAGGACTGTGCATGATTATTTATCATTATGAATGTTAATAAGTTAAAAATAAACATCAAAGTTCACATAATATTAATATAATCATTATTTAAATTCAATACAGTCATATTAATTATATATATATATTATCAGTTTTAAAATGTAATTTCACTTTAAATTTTAACTATAGTTAACATCTTTCATTTAGATTTTATGTTTAATTTTACTTCCTTCAGAAAATGTCTGAATCACGATCCTCACCAAATGATAAAAAAAAAAAAAGTCATTGGTTATATCTATTCTTTTTCAAACAATAATCCTTTTTAATATGAACTGAGTTTAAGAGGTCCGTGACTTCTACGAAACTATATATACCTAATAATCTTTTCTCAATTCTAGTAATTTTATTACCTCTCTAACGTAATTTTTTTCACAGGTGCGATTTTTACTCAAGAAGACAAAGATAGCACTACAGAGGTAGCATTCAAATACGCCGTGTACAGAATAAATAAGGACAAAGCAATTTTGCCCAACACAACGCTTGTATATGACATAGAATATGTATCTCCACAGGATAGCTTCAAAGCATCTAAAAAAGGTATGACAAAATAATTAATTTAATAGTTTTTAATGTATTTTCACTCTAAAAATATGTGAGAAGATGTTGGTATACATATATTAAATGCATATCTTATTATTATATTGTAAGGAGAAAATATTTTACTAAATAAATATTAATTTTAAGTACCCAATCCAATATTTTCATTGACAAAAATATATAAAATGAATGATATGTTGTACATGCATCATACATTTACGCTTTTCTTATGGGTATATTATTTTCGTAAATCTTAACGAATTACATTTTCTTATTGAATATATTTTCGAAAAAATGTTATTATTCTTTTCAGAACCGAACATTTTCTCTCGTACGACTTTATAGAAAAGCAATTTAAGTTTTTTTTTTTATCTTTTACCTCACTTTATCAATACATAGCCACTTCCTTTGCCAAAATCAGATAGTATTTGATTAACCAATTAAATATTAGTAAACGTGAGCTAAACTAGTATTAATCTATCGACACTATGGTCAAATTTGGCCCGGAAAAGGACATTTTTAATTGGCCACATTTGGTGAAGTAAGCTATATACTAAGCATATAGATATATAATGAGTAAAGCTTATTACATTATTTTACATTTCTTAAATTGTTCACTTATCGTTTGTTTCAAATAGTTAAGTGATCTATGGTTGTATTTTGAAATTATTTAAAAAAGTTTTTTTTTAAGATTATATTTTAAATTATTTACAATAGGAAAAGTAAATAATAAATAAATAACAACAACAATAATAGGAACGTTCGTAGTAAAAATTATAAAATTATAAATATGTTATCCGTAGTATTTATAAGTGTTTTTTTTTGTAAAAAGTTAAATTATTGTTTAAATTGTATTAATAATTAATCTTGAAAATCTTAAATTGTATTTACGTGTTTGTCCCGTATTAAATATATAAATATAAATAAATCTACGAATTTTGTTTTTATCATGATAAAAAATACAAAAATCCTAATAAGATGATATGAAGAAAAGAAAGTTGTGTTCATAACTCCATTAGGTATATAATCCGCATTATTAATCAGCTTATTAAGCTCGCGCATTACGATAGACACCACGTGGCAGCTCTCACCTTGCTCCCCGTGTATTTATTATCAATGGATCTATATGATAATTTCGAATTGTCCTGTAAAGTATAATAATATATCAGCAATATTCGGGCGATTCACTTTATATTACTTACCGCGGACGGAACATAACAATTTGTATATACTTTTAAATCTACCACAGTTTGAGTGTCGCCGTGACAGTCGTAAACAGTCGAGATGCGATTTATCGTCAAAACGGAAGATCGTGTGTGGTGTGGCTTTCGCTTAATATCATCTCTTATCAGTCACATACACGCCGTGATACGAATTCTCTGCCCGACCACGCCGTCGCAGGAACGAGTATTTCTGGACAGTGAGCTGAGATATGTGACCGTGCACATGGTAATAGGTCACCGCGAAATAAAGCCGTATGAATGTGAAACGATATAGTGAAGGAAAACGAGTAAGTGGAACTTCACATAAATCATTCGAATCTCCCACGAAATACCCACGTTATTACGGTTAATGTTATATATATATATATTATATATAAACAAGTTTTATTTATACAAAACGTTGAATAGCCGTGGACTTATACAAAAGATTTCCTGCGGACGTGGCGTGGCTTCCGGAGACGAGATTTACTCGGCCGTTCCATCCAGTCGTTTAATGTAAATTTACCACTGACAATAAATAGCCTCGAAAATTCGGCGACCACTCCCTCATACACTTACCTTTGCGATCCTACGGTTTCCATCTAGTCGGATTCAACTATACCGCCACCGCTGGCCGCGCAAAGTCTAATAACCGTGCAACAGATTTGGCGAGATGATTTTGAATAATATTATTATCACCACGATTAGCATTAGTAAAGTACGAATTTCGACTCGACAATATTATTATTCGAACGAGAATTAACTTCGGTTCGTATAAATATCGTATCTGTTATCTTAGATTACATACAGTGAAAAACGCACCAAATTACCAATAATGTACACATATTAATACTCCGATCGGTTTCTGGGTTCATATAATGTTTAATAAAATATGTAGGTACTTATTACAATCTGAAAATTTTCAATATATCCTGGTGTTATCATTTGTCCACCAACTATGAATTTACCACGGATAATGTTTTCCTGCATTCAATTTTATTTTTTGTACGAAAAGTTTGAAGTTGTTATTATAGTTTACAGATACGTATTTTAGATAAATGTGCCACAGGATATATATTATAAAACAAATATGACCCCATCGATCCATCGAAATTCCAATATTATATTTAGAAATTTTTTTTAAATAATACATTATTTTAAATATCGTTATATATTAAAAAGTAGTCAATGTAGCAATTACATTTATGATAATTAGTCGAATAAACATTTTTTTCAATCGCAAATTCATAAAAATAAAAACTTGATTGTGGTAGTCATCAAACAATCGTACAAGCGATTTCAGAATATACTTAAGGGAACGTCTTCGCCCGACTTTTAAGTGGTTCTACATGGATTATTTTAAGGATATTTTAAGAAAAATTAAAATCTAATGATGTAAACGTTTGTTATTAATTTTGTTGTTTTTTTTTTATGTATTTATACATTATATTAAAAATATTACTTTCCACTTTTTAGTTTTTAATTCTGAGTGGAATAACGGATCATTTGGTTTTATATAATGTTTAATTTTTTTTTTTATTATTATTATAACTTTTTTTTTGTTAACTACTCTTTTACAACAATTCTTGATACAATAGTTATACTTACCAATACATTAGGTATTTACATAATATCTTTATTCAGATAGAAAATTTGATTAGGATGTATTTTAAGTATGTAATTTTTCTACTTTTATGATAAACTCGTAAAGAAAAATTACCCAAAATGGCATAAAAACCTGGTTCAAATAGTTATTTCTTCATATTTTCAAATAAAATAACATTTTATTTTGATATATTAATGTTCATAAAGTATAGTACATACTCGTATTTAACGATTAAATATGTGATGATGATAAAATATAAGATACATTTTTCAAAATGTCTTTATAACTTTATGTTAAATTTTTTTCGATAATAATATCGAATTATAAATTTGACATTAAGCTCCACTCGGAATCTTAGATATACAAATAGTTTCCACATATAATGAAAGGGAACAAAAAAATTTAATTTAAAAAAGTAGTGAATTAAGCCTTCAAAAAACTCTTTAAATCACATTTTTTTAAAAGTTTAGTAAAGCTACTTCTCGAGATATAGTATTAGTCATGACAACAAAAAAATCGATATTAATATGTTATACTAAGATATAAATCCTTAGCTATAAAGCAAGAAAAAGTATTTTTCTTAATATACCCCACAATTTATTTCATTATTATAAGGAAGTAATTTGTGACATTTGGTGATGATGACACACGAGTTTTCATGTTTAATTAAAAAAATATGACACTTAGTATAAACGTGGAAATAAAATGCATTTTAGATATTAATGTGTTTAAAAAATACTATAATAAAATGTTTTTTAAATTCATTATTTTACAAAAAAAATAATTAATAAATACATATATATATATATACAATACAATATGTACTTGTGGAAATAATCTAAATAATAACCAGGCCTCGGAAAGTTAATTTTAAGTATGAACTAGGTAGTTAATATGTTCTATCTAAACTTTTTTCTTAGTTAATTAGTATATTTACTTAAAAGAACCGACGATTTTTAATATTAAAAATATATTTACCAATAATTAATAAAACAAGATTTTAAATTAATTTTAGTAATCAATCATTAAATCGATAATGGACAATGTCAATAACTAAATGCATACTTGTTAAAAGTCCACATTTTTCCAAAATGCACTTTTGAGGTTAAACAGATAGAAAATGTAAATCCACTAGTTGATACTTTATAAAATTAATTTCTGATTTTCTAAGCAGTCTTCAATAGCATAAAGAAAAACTATCTTAAATGGAAATATAATGAAAAGATGTTATAAATTAGAGCATAACTAAATTAACTAGATATGTCTACCGACAATATAAGAGCTTTTTTATAAGTGATTAATGATTATATAATTTTTTTTTTTTTTTTTTTATTAAAGCTTTCGTAAACATGTACATTATAGCTTAACACTTAACAAGTTTAATGATACATAACTAAAAATTACACCAATAAAAGAAAAAC
>JAIPRL010009122.1:0-18441 GCA_025469235.1 Pemphigus obesinymphae | reverse complement strand
GATCGATCCCTAGAAGACAAACTGATGAATTCAAAACAGTTTTCAGAATTGAAATCCGACTTTTCAAAGTCCCACAGTTTTGTCACGCTTTTAGGTCGATTTTTCGTTGGTGTTGCGGCCTCTTAACGTTGTATTAATGTTTTCTTTCCTTACTGAATAAATTGATCTAGCTAGGTTAGGATTTAGTAAAATTATGAAATTATTTTGACCAGAGTTATAATACCTAATAGAAAAAAAAAAAAAATCACGAAAATTCGACAAATTATTATGATTATGATATGAATCGCAATGGCATTTTCGAATTCGTCATATTTGTTGACCTAATTCATTATATATTATTATTGTTTTTACAATATTACTCGTGTATCATGTATGTTAAATTTACAGAAATCATTTTAGATTCTGAACGGGGACAAGGAGTTAGTGGGTGTTTTTTTACTGTTCGTTTACATATTTTTAAATGTCTCTGGAAAAAATATAAAAACAAACCGATCGCCGTATAGTACGAAAATATGGACGTTGCGGTCATCGCCACCACTATAATATGATAACATGTATGTCCGACGAAAAAGTGATGCAGTTGTTCGCTATTATTGCTCTACATTGCCCCAACACGGGATGTTTTTACGGGAATTTTCGGGGTGAGCATAAAAAAATAGAAAAAAAAAAAAAAAAAAACAAAATTCACATTCGAATATCCGATATTTACGCTCACGTAAGCGTTTACAATGCGTACATAATGTAAATACACGTATATCTACGGCGTTACAACTGTGTGACGTGTGTGTGTGTGTATAGTTCCATACACACACATACCGATAAACTACGCATATACATACTATTATTATATCGTGTAAATGTGCGTATAATGTGTGTGCGTGTGTGTAGTATTGTAATAGTCGTCGTACAGTCGTCGGTCGGTCGGTCGGTCGGCGGCGGCGGCGGCACGAAGGGGAAGCTCGGTGGGCTTCGGAGTGGAGGGGGGGGGGGTGGAAGTGCGGCGCGCGCGGGGGGTACGCGTTCGGTGTTTGCGATGTGCGTTTGACAGTTAATTCTGGTGCGTCTGGAAAAGATTAATGATTGTCGTTTGATATATACGTACGTGTGTAGGTATATAGGCACACACACACACACACACACACACACATTGCGCGCGCTCGGTGTTAAACACAACGGCCGCGGCGAACACGAACGTTACAAACGGAATAATAATAATAATAATAATAATAATAATAATAATAAAAAAAAAAACTAAATAAATAAATACGAAAATGGTATGAAAAAATAGCCGACGAGTGAGACTTAACGGACGAGAGCGAGCGGAGGAACCGACGTGAGCGCGGTATACCTATATATCTATCGGGGCGTTTCGCCCGGCATCATCTCTATTCCAAGTACGAATCTATCAGTTTTATTCCTTGTGCATTATATTATTATTATTATTATTATTATTATTACTGGCTTAAGTGCAACATCTGCCGGGTGCAACTCTTTGTAAGTGCAACTCCTCTTGAGTGCGAAACCTTAAATTTGAAACTCCGATTGAACGTGTGATACGCTGTAAGTTTGACTTTTACGGAGTACAACACCTCGTCAGTGGAATTACTTTTGCAATTCGTATACATCGGTTTGTGTATTTTATCGGTAATAATGTTGTTCATAATTGAAAGCGATCGAACTTACTATACTCTCGGATTTTTATAAGAACTCGAACCAGTTACAGGTTTTACTCAACGTCAATATAAATTTGACAAAAATTTCAAGAAATATTTACCCCAATAAATATAATATTGGTATAAAATTAAATAAAAAGTATAATATAATATAGTAGGTACCTACTTGGCATATATAAGAAGTTATGATAATAATATTATTATTATTATTATTACCGGCTTAAGTGCAACACCTGCCGGGTGCAACTCCTTGTAAATGCAACTCCTTTTGAGTGCGAAACCTTAATTTTAAAACTCCGATTGAGTGTCATACGCTGTAAGTTTTATGGAGTACAACACCTCATCAGTGGAATTACTTTTGCAATTCGTATACATAGGTTTGTGTATTTTATCGAAAATAATGCTGTTAATAATTGATTAATTTTAAAAATATTCCGCCTACGGCGAACACTGGCGTTCGCTTTCTAGAAGATATAGTCGTTCACTCGTAAAGTGTAAACTGTTGACAAAATCGAAAATCGATCGAACTTACTATATTCTCGGATTTTTATAAGAACTCGGACCAGTTACGGGTTTTACTCAACGTCAATATAAATTTGATAAAAATTTCAAGAAATATTTACCCCGTTATATATAATATTGGTATAAAATAAAATAAAAAGTATAATATAATATAGTATAAGTACCTACTTCGCACATATAAGAAGTTATATTATTATTATTATAAGCAATATATACGTATGTGTGTGTATGTTTTAGCTATATAATAATGTGAGCGACAGACGCGCGCGATCACAACGTATATTTTTTAATTTTTATAGTCGGATAGTCGTCGCCGCCGCCTACATAATATTATAGTTGACTGTGACGACGTGTATTATTGTGTCGTCGTTGTCCGATGTCGTGTGCGACCTTTATCGAAATGATAATAGTGGAAAAAAACACGCGACCAGCGCCTACAGACGGGGAAAAGAGTGTTTCTTCATTAATAATTAATGTTTGTTTACAACCGCGCGAGCCTCGTCACCGGGTCGTGCGACGATGACCTCGCGCCCGAACGTATGTATATATTATGATAATATAATGTAATATGCGACCTGCAGTTTACATTGCTCACTGTGACAATAAATTCAGTGTTGAGCACAGATAAATACATTTTTATCTGGATAAAGATAAGTCATAATAATCAGTGGCGGCTCGTGGGCTTTGAAGGTGGGAGGGCGTTTAAAAATTATTAATTTTTTGAAAAGTATACAATACAATAATAATTATGTACCAATTTAAAAGGTAAACCACAATTTTAAAACACCATGTAGAAAAACAAAAGTATAAATGCGTTTGACAAAAAACGAAAATCACAAAATAAAAAAAAACCGATTCTTATACGTTTTATACTCAAAATTTAAACGTCTATATTTAATTTCACTAAACAGGTGTTCCGAGTTGTTTTATTTCCATTTTATGTTAATATGATACTTCATTTTTATCTACCATGTTATAATAATATAATCAAAGAATAAATTTAATAAATAGAAATGTGTTTCACCAACACAAAGTAAATACACATTAGCTTTATTCCATACATGCATGTCGGGCGATTATTCGTATCGCTCCGGCCGCCGTATTATTACCGAATTCCCCATCCTATGTTTTAGTGTTTTGATAACATAGTTATGACGGGCGATAGTCGATGTCGCCCAAGCGCCGAGCGCCGTGCTGTTACCTACATATATTTTTTAACTCCGATTACCTCGCGTAGTGTTTTCATAACAATGGAAAACAGTTTTTACTCTCGATAATAATATTTTGAAAATGCAATACAGTACCTATATAAATATAAATAATTGTTAATATTTAAATCGATATCTAACTTGTTAATAAGTAATTTGTCAGGTACAATTTTAGAGGGGGGGCGATCGCCCCGTCGCCCCTACACACGAACCGTCACTGATAATAATATTGTCTTGATAAAGACGAAGATAACTAAATTATTTTTTTATCAAGTTAGAGATGAATAAAATAACTTTTTATCTATATAAGAATCGGATTAATATATTTTTATATATATTTTTTTTGCATATAAAAATTAAACAAATGAAAATATTTTAATATTTTTCAAAGATTCTTATTAAATTTATAAACAATATAATACATCAAAATGAATTTATTGTAGCCATTAACCTCAAAAATACAGATTTTGTTTTCTTCCAATGTCCATTTATTCCAAAAAAGGTCTATTCCATTTTCTTCCACTGACCATAGATGGGTAAAAAAAATTGACTCATTTTGGTTCAGTTATATAAAGTCGAGCACTCGCACAATTTAAATCTTTAATATTCTTCGATTTGCTGTACAAGTTTAATACCTCGTCGAGGAAATATTAATTAAAAAAATATACTTACTCATAAACATAACTAAATTTAATGGAAATCAAAATAATTAAAAAAGTATCTAGATGAGTAAAATTTTTATCTAAGATAATTATCTAAATAACTTATCTAGATAAGTCACAACACTGACAATAATAAAATAACGATATTAATATAATATATAGTACACTGTATAGTATATATACTTGCAGTTAGTTAAACAGTTGGTTGAACATAATATTTAGGACAGTTTTCCTTTGAATTTTTTGTCGACACTATAATAAGCATTTCTTGAAGTAAAACCGCAAAAAAATTCAAATAAATTAAATTCATTGAAAATCGTAATAATATGTAACGTAGGTACTCTCTAATGTATACACATATAGAAGCAAAGAGCGTATATAATAACTGATCACATTTTTTCCAGTAGAAAGGAGTCGAGTATATTGCCATGGTACTCGAGTTGTTTTGGCCTATTTCAGTTGATAAGTTGATAACAATGCAATAAATCGCTCATAAAACCTAAAAAAAGTAGATGAGAAAAAAGTGGTTGTCTAAATATAGGTGGTGAAAGTTGGTTCATCGTTCTTTCGCGGACTTTAGAGTGCATTATTATTATTTTAGATTTTGAACCAAAGTTTAATCATTACATTCAAAAAAGACTGAGTGAAATTTGGAATAATATTATTTCATGATTTATATAACAATGTGTCATTATTATTGTTATAGTTTGCCTTTATATTCATACAATATTTATATTGTACCTAGGACAAATATCGGGAATATTGAAAAATGACCTATTTAAAATACCAACTAGAATACATTTTCTAACGAACAGCCTTTTACTCGAAAACTACTAACTTTTACAAAAAATTACTAGTTCTATCCAAAAAAGAGTAAAAATACAAATTTAATATAAATAAATTAAAATTAAAATACATTATTGTAAAACCAACACATTTCTCGCTATGTTCCAGCACTGCAGAATTAAAAAAAGCACAAATGTAATACTTCTGTATATGAACAGGCTTGAAAAATTGAGAGTACCAATTCGTGACCAATTAGCAAGACCGTCCCTAAATGGGGGGAGGGCTGAGACACCACTCCACTTAAGGAAAATAATTAGTCGGTAAAATTAAGTCCAGTCGGCAATTAATCGGTAATTTAAGGTTTCTGAGGTTCAATCGGCAAACTAGTGATTAAGTCTATGACCTTTATTTGCATACTAATTTTTTTGGGAAACGCCTCCGTCCCCCTTTAAATATTAAGCTCCTTGGGACCTCTTATTAGCTACGTGCCTGCGAGTAGGAGTTTTCATGTAAAGATCTTTCTGATAGAAAATGTATTATAATTTATATTTAGTAGGTAATTTAAAGGGATTAATTTATGATTTTCCCATTAATTTTTTCTAGAATACGTTATAAGTACACTCGAGTTTCAAGGTGTTATAAATAGGCAATTTTATAGAAATATAAATAAATACAATTCTAATGACTGAAAAATGATAAAATATATTTAAAAAGTAATTTTGAAATTGTTTGGAAATCGGCACTCGCACAGTATTTTAATTTTTAATCAACGATCAGTATATCTTATCAATTATTTTGACAATTTTAAAACGATCGGTAGAGCAGAGCTCGTGTGACAATCATAGAGCACAGCTGAGTACACAAAACGGGTTCAGTACATTGACGTGGAATACAAAATGAGTAATTCAGTGTTCACTATAACAAGATTATTAATAATCTTCATTCGTTATAACTTGTTTTATACATCAAACAGTTCGTGATTTTTTTTCAAGGCATTTCGGGGAAATATTATAATTACATAAATGCTTTTATCATCCTTCCAAAATGTAAAGATTAAAACTAAAGGGGACGATTAATTTTGGCTAAAAATGAAATAAGACTCTATGCCTTTCCATCCTTTTTTTTAACCACTGTATATATCTATTATCTACACACAAATATATCATATACCTATAATATTTATTAACATATATGGCGACATATTTTAAGTCTCAATCGCGAGAAGTTACTATAATATTTTAAGGATTTTTTAATTTCAAAACATTTAAAGTCATATTGGGTCAAAGTGAAGTGAGACAAAGCGATTAGGCACCTATATATATATATATACAGTAAAACCTCGATAAGACGGAACTTCGGTAAAATGGAAACGCCGGTAATACGAACAATTTCTTTGGTCATTTTTTTCAAATACATATAAATTTATCCCGCCAAGACGGAAACCTCGCCAAGCCGGAAATAAAACATGAAAAACCAAACTTAGAATAACTTTCAAATTTATATCCATAGATAATGGATATATGAGCGCGTACGATGACATTAAAAACTACGCAGCAAACCCATGATTCGGCTATATCCATGGTTGTAAAAGAATGTGAAAAGAACGAAGACAATGATGAAAACCGATATGAAGAACCAGAAAATCTGGTAAAATATTACAAAACTGCTATTTGCTACCTCGAGGAACTGCAAAAATTTTCCCTCACAGTGTCCAATAGTGAGCTTTTGGATTTGACTTCAAGAGCTAAAGAGTGTGTGGAACGCGACGCCTTACGGAATAAAAAATAAAAATCAATAATCGATTTTTTTCAAAAAATATAATTATTATACTGGCTAGTGGCTAAAAATAGATAATAAAATATAAATAAATAAATACATATAAATATAAAATTTAATTAAAAATATAAATTGTATTATGTATATAATGTACCTACTGGTTTAAAAAAAATAATCTTGAATTTAATTGAATTTAATTTTTTTGAAGCCCGTCAAGATGGAAACCCCATTAAAAATTGCATGGTCTCAAGCGATTCCGTCTTATCGAGGTTTTACTGTATATATATAGGTATATTACCATAATACTGTAGTATGCTTATTACATTATTACTTAATATCTGATATCTATTATTCTAATATTTAATTGTAAATACTACTTAAACACTAATTGTTTTACAAGTTCCGTTACATTTAATTAATAATTATATGATATATATAATGTTCTTGTTTCATATAAGTTAAGTAAACATAAAATTTACCATAAGTAAACCAAAGATTGGATATTTAAAGGACTTTTTTTTCATTATTTTTTAGTACATTTTGTTATAGATAGGTATATAATTTTGTTATATTAAATAGTTATTATTAAAAAAAGAAATAATAGTGTCATTTTTAATTTAGGTATATATTGTGTCTCAGTATATTCCTTCTGGTGTCTCACTTAACCCAGCCACGGGGTAAACTGAGACAAAATTGAAATTTTTAAAAATCATTTTTTTTAAAGTCTACTTAAGTTAGATAATTATTAATAATGTAATTAAAATAAATGGATTGTTCTTAAAAAATAGTATCAATAGTTATCGATGATCGTTTCATTATTTCTCAGGATACTTGGAAACATTTTTGTCTCACTGTATCCCGGTCTCACATATAGCGTATTTTTTATTTTCTGAAATAGAGTCCTTCACATATAATAAATTCTTTAAAAAATGAATAAATATAAATTCAATATATCCATCACCTGCAGTATTCTACCCAACGTATGAAATACTACCACTAATATATTGACACCCTACAAGCGAAGTACTTCAATCCCCCTACTGACCGAATTATTTTTTACTTTTTACTGTTGTTAAAATTTTAGTTTAAGAAACTACTTACCTACTTTTTAACTCTCGAAAATCGAAAATTGACCTATTTTAATAAATCAACTACAATAACTTTTCTATCAGAAAGCTTAATTGTGATTGTGTATCAAATTAAACATTACTTTAATATTAGGTATCTATATCTATTCAGTACCTACAGAAAATATAAAAATAAAACCAAAACCTTGTAAAATGAATATATTAATAATATTATACTTGCAGAATATTTTTGTTCAGTCATACGTCGAGTTCTTTTTGAATGCAACATTTTAATACTTAATTTTAATTGAATTAATTCCAATACTATAATACCAATTAATACTCGACTCGGTAATTTACAATGATATGTATAGAATCGATATCTAACTCAATTTTGTCAAAAAAGGCAATAGTACGTTTTGCATACAAACTCTTCAATATTCAGTAAGCAAGTCTGGTATAAACGCATAAGTATTTAATACATTTCATTGTAACTAATCCATTATTTCATAGGTACTTATATATTTAAAATTTTTATGTATTTACATAATAGTTTTGAACAATAAACCCAATATTTGTAATACTTTAAATATATAAATAAATAAATATTTTTAATTTGTAATTTTTTCATTATTATAGTATAAAATAGGTAAATAATATGTTATGCTGGTAATAGTAATTTATATAAAGTAATAGTATTGGAAATTATAAAATATACTAAGTATATTATTTTTCCCTCCACGATCTCTCCTAATTATATACAACTTTTATATTATATATAATAAAATTCTTATTTCCTTTCATAACATTTTTGTAAGAGGATTACATTTTTTGAATTAATTCAATTTTTAATTTTAAATATTAATTATAATAATTAATTAGTAATATAATTATATAATATTATTATATATTAAATTATATAATATTTATAATTAATTATAATCGGCAAACTTAAATATAAGTGTATAACAAAACATTTATTTAGTAACCATATTATAAATATTCATAATAATTCATAATTTGCAGAGAGGCTATTATATTTTTGCTCTCAAAACTGAGAAGAAAATTCTTGAAATCTCAAAATAGTATTCTCCAAATATCATTAAGAATATTATACATTATGATATAAATAATTTTTAATAGTATTTTTTAAATGTTGAATCGGTAAAGGTACGTTAATTAAATTTATGGTCAAACATCTTACGGCGCCAGAATTTGTAAACCCTTGTGTTTAAATGTACACACGTGTTATATATGCTGCCTATACTATTGGTACATTAAAATATACAAGTTTAACTAATATTAAAATACTCAAATAGTATATACATCCCCCTCTAGTATCAAAATACGTAGTACAGAGTTTAGTTTCATTACCATATCATAGATGGCGTTGGAGTGTTTAAATTTTGGATGATTTTTTACCGTATTCGCGTTTTGGAACAGATATAGAAGTCGCTAAGGTGGTGATAACATAGTAAGGAGCACTGTATTTACCGCGAATTTTCAAATTGTGATAAAATTATCAATGTTATCACAATTCATATTTAACAAAAAATCGTCACAAATCAGAATTCAAATTTGTTGCTACTTTCATTTTTTTTTTTTTACTGCAGTAAAAAATGAAAATGAGTTTTCATTGCTATCATTGAAATGTATAATATACTTGAATTTGTTGTAAATTTTAAAAGATCCATTGTTGAAGGCACAGAACTGTCAATCATTTTATTAGGCCTAACTGAAAATACTGAAAACACAGTGTCTATCATTGGCTTATGTTTTTTTTAAAAGTTTGATTACACTCGACAATTATTAAGAGGACGCAACAACTAGATTTATCGAGCCTAAATGATGTTCGTATATTTCCATAAATTAACTGTGTTAAATTAGTTCGATTTTAGTTTTAAAAACAGTTCTGAGTTCCTTATGATGCTTTCTGTGATTTTTTAAACAATTTTGTTTTAATAAATGACAGTTGATTGTAAAATATTTTTTGTTAATTTAAAGTCTTCATAAAAAGTTGTAAGTATATTAATTTATTTTTAATTCTATCTGGTGAAAACACGGTTTACTTTCTCATCTTTAATTTTGTTTGGATGTATTGTTTAACTAAACTTATTCAGAAAACTATAATTATGGAAATTTGGGAGCATGTATATAATACATATATAAAAGTTTAGAATTTTTGATTGTAAGAATAATATAATTGATAGATTGATTAAATATAAGTAATGAAAGGTGATCACTGATCACCTTGAGGAACTCCAGAAATAACATGTATTGGATTAGAAACCAAATTTTTGTATTTTACGTATTGGGTTCTGAATGGTGTAGTGGGCAATAAATTTAGCCAGGATAAAAAAATATCAGCAAGGTCAATTTTTTCAAGTTCGAGGACTAATAATCGATGGTCGACTTTATCGAACGCTTTCTCGAAGTTTGTGTAAATAACATCTGTTTTTGGTCCGATAGAGAAGGAATTTAGTATATATTGTTTAAAGGTAATTCGATTTTTAATGGTAGATATTTTACATATTGTTGAGGAAATATGATATTTTTGAATAAATAAAGTTTAGAATTAATATTTTTTTAAAATATTTTAGGAAGAATAGAATTAATCGATAAAGGTCAACAATTAGATACTATATGAATCTATTACCTTTTTTAAATAAAAGTATATTACAACTGAACGGAAAAATGATCACTGTTTAGGGAAGTATTAGAAATATAAGTAATAGGGGGGGAGCAGGATAAATCTGTAAGCCTATAGAAATATACGAGAAAGACCATCAAAACTAAGTATAGCTTTACTACTTAAAGCAATTAAATTAATGAAATACATCCAGTAGATTTATATGAAGGTAATGCTTGTTTTTTTTTGAAGATAGATGCAAAATAACGACTAAACAGAAACAGGTTAACAATTTCTTGATCATCATCTGTCGTTTCGTATCGAGAGTAATAGAAGTGGGTTGTCCAATTGAAGATTCAAGATTTTCCATAAATTACCAAAATTGTTAGTTCTGAACTCAGAGAATGTTGGATATTACATAAATAATGATCGTCATCTTATCTACTCTGAATTTTACATTGAGAGTGAATAGATATAAATTTTAAATATTCACTACGTGAGTTAGACATTTTAAAGTATTTACGGAATTTTCTTTTTTGAATAATTAAGTTTTTCATTTCATTTGAAAACGGATATTTTGAAATGAAATTTCTTTTGGGAATAAAAAATTAATAGTAAAAAATAAAATTATTAATAAAAATAATAAAAATACAATTCATTGGCCAGAACAGATATATCACTCCTTTCTTACATAAATTTTCATCATTGAATTGAACTTAAGAATGATATAATAGCATTATAATTACTATTAGACGAGTCATAGAATAGTTCGCAGTAAGATAAGTCTAGAAGAGACGGTTGAAGAAATTTTTTTCTCCTAATTTTGGACTTTTTATAGCAATTTTCAATTTTTAATTTTTTTTTGTCAGTAAAGAGTTAATTGTGTTCATTATACCGACAGTAAGACAAATGTTATATAAACCGTAACTTCGCTCAGAATCGTTTTATCGAAATAAATGATTTATCATTCTCTAAGTTTAATATATCCACCAGCAGTATTCAGCTAATGAGTTAAGTGCTTCCAAATTACCGGCTTATTTTAATATTAAGTATTAGGTACTTAGGTTACCGATAACCTATAAAATTTAACTAAAATAGTCCAAATAACTAATAAGTATCTTCAAATAATTTAGGTGTATATTATATTTATATAAATTATACAACTACAACTATAATATAATATGATTGGTATGCAATTTGGAGGAATTTAAAAATAAATTAACCAATCATGATAGTTATCCAAAAATTGGAATTAATGAACAATATTGAATAATGTCGATTATCGTAATTTGACAGAAAGAATTTTTAAAATAAACAAAATTAGTCCTTTGTAAATTACTGAATTATTATAAGAAATATGTAAATATTGAAGTTCACACGACTATTGTATATTTGTACGAATATTAATACAAACTATAGCAATAATTATGTATTTTACGTATTAACTCAACTCAATGATTATAAATATTTACGATTAAAAGTTAAATTAAATCAATGATAATTTAAACAAGTTATAAGGCTTGACCACTATAATATCCATAGGCACTATTTCAGTTTTAATTTTTTTTTGTACAAGACCATGGGCTTTCAAAAATAAGAAATAATAAAAAAAAAAGTTAAAAATACAAATTATTTAAAGGGGTGGGGGTTTCTAATTATTAAGCTTATGATAATACCACTGAAGCTGCTGCCACCGATTATAACGACGACTATCGTAACTTGAAGCCTATTGATACCGATTTCCCGAAATATGTATACTTGAAAAATGAATAGGGAATAAAATAAAATAAAATTCAATAGAGTATAGAAAACAAATTTTGCAGAACCATTTCATGAGTTCTATTATTGAAATATTTTTTATGAAATGATAAATATTTAAATTTTTCATACTACATTTATTTCATGAATACATACTGAGCCACCGAATTGTCGGACCGCTCTGCCCCTGTGATTGAACACCGATACTCGGCAACGACCGTTAATCGTCCAGGCCAGTAAATGGTTTCTATCATTTTTTAACTGTGTTTTTTTCTTTGATATTATCTTCTATCCACTACCATATTTGTTTATTGCCGATTAAATTTCAAACAATGTATAATATGCCAATACAGTAGCTAAATAAGCCAAAAAAAAAAGTTATCAAATTTCTGTTTTTGCCTACTACTTTCTCCATTGGTGGGATGTGTGTAACCCCCTCTACCTCTTATAAAATCACCCTTGCCTACCTTCTCTAATGGCTTTTTTAGCTTCCCTCTTAACACCCTCTGCTACCTTTTTCTATATTTCGTTTATATTTCCTTCCAAATTCTACATTTAAGTCTCATTCAGTTTTTTTGTAAATACTTTTTCATTCTCCCTAGTTAAATTCCACCAGCTAATCCTTGGTTTTTTATCTTTATTCTTCTTTTTGTGTACCCTTTTTTTCCTAAATCAAATCTCCTTAACTATTAACCTATATTGTGTTGTCACATTCTCCCCTGGGGGAGTTCCTTTCACTTTTATAGGTTTTATAATTCTCATTTTTCTTCACAAAAAAAGTATTAACAATTTTTAATTCATACGCTGACTCAAAATCAAGTACATTTTTTTCTGCCTCATTCCTTCTGCAAATCCATACACTCCATGTACTCTGTCATAATCTCTTTTATCACTGTCCACATGTCCAATCATATATCCCTTCTCCCCCATCAAAATATTCTCAATTCTCGGTATCTCTTGCATTATCTCATCCGTCTTTTGCCACGAACTCTTCCTTTTGGCTTTCCTCACATCTCAACTTGTGGAGCATATGTATTAATTATATTCAATAACTTATCTTCTAATATTACTTTCACCATAATTTTTCTATTACTTTTTCTGATCACCTTTACCACTCTTCCTTTAATTTCTTCATTGACTACCCCTTCAAGACCATTTATTTTACTCGTTTTTCCTGAATATATGATTTTATATACCCCTCACCAATTCCCCTTGCCTTCTCTCCAGTAGCAGCTTGTGGATGAAATATCTCGTGGTGCACAGCCAAATAATATTATGAATTAATAACAAATATATTCACAATATTATATTATGTTATTTTTTTCTAAAATGTCGATATAATAGATAGGTATTGTACTACTGTAATAACGAATGTGATGTCATTTATTTTATTAAGAACATACCTACATTCATATAAAACATAATTCGATTTACCTTACATCTATATAACTTAGATAAGTGATATCCTGATAATATCTGAAAATGGGTAGGTAATAACTGCATCAAACGACAAACGTCGTTACGATATACGACCACAAAATAGTTAGATATACGTATAGTTGGTGGTTCAAACTAGTTTTGTGCACCATGCCATATAATTTACACGGTGTATTTTTGTCGGATAGGGAATAAAATACAACTGCGCGTGAATAAACAGTGCATCGAACATTCATTTTTCAAGTTTGCGCAACGGACAGAGATGCGGTGACGTCGCGACAATGGCCGAGACCACTATATAGGTACAAACTATTTTTATATAAATCTATTTATATGTAATCTATGGCCCCAAACGACTGGCTATCAGCACCAACCAAAAATACAGATTGTATTGCAATTGTGATGCAATATGTAATATTATGTAGGTATAATAATAATATTCACGGGCACGACAATTACTAAAACACCGATACATAAATAATAATTTTATATATAAAAACACGTTAATCTACTGAAATTTTAGGCGGTGGGCGTGCGCTTGTGTTCAATAATACGAGCCGCTACTGCGTTCTATGCTGTTTAAGGTGATTTATGTATTTATAACTTTTTATTATTATTTATTTATTTATTTATAGGCAATGTATTTATTAAATGAAAATAAAATAATTGAAAAATGTTTAAACACAATTAAATAATATAAAAGTTGTTCCACGTCAGTAAGGAAATGTGCAAAGAGAGGTAAGTGGAGGGAAATTACCCACCTTTAACTATTTTTATTAAATATATATGTTTTATAAATAACACATGTTTTGCCTGAAGTTAAAAATTCAGTGTATGGTTATAAAAAAGTGGCACCCCCTTTGATAAATTATTTGATTTCCTTGCATGCCAGTATTATTTTTATTGTTATTGTATTTTTAAAATTTTTTTTTTTAAATTTCATTTTATATATGTTGCATCTAATATTCCCGACAAAGGTCACAGGTTGATACTAGCATGCATAACTTAGTAGTAGTCGAGGATGTAGGTTATCGGTTGAAGGATCGAGGTAGCAGGAGTGCTATAATAAAATATATAATTGAACGGAAATTTAGATAAGTATAAAAACGATCAATAAATATATATATATATATATATATATATATATATTGATAAGTTATAAAACAGGCAATACTTAAAACTATAGTGATAGGGGAGATCTTATAAAACTATAGCCAAGATGGCTTTTTACATAGGTAACATAATACAGTCGACTTTCGGTAACTCGAAGTTCAAGGGGAAAAAACAATTCGACTTACTAAAAATTTCTAGTTATCAAAAACTTTTAAAAAGTATGTTTTTATTTTTGAATAATTTTTACATTAAAGAAATAAAAAAAATTTTTTATCTTACATTTCTACTTACATATATGTTATTATTTTTAAAGAATTTTCCAATTTGTTAACCAACCACTGCTGGCTTTAAAATGTTCATGCTTTAACTTATGCCCAAACTCTTCAGCTTTTTCTCGTAGAACGGGTCCATTTATTGAAATTTTTCTGTCAAGACATTGTTGAAACCATTTTAATAAATAGGATTCTGTGTCAGAGTATTCTCCTAGTTTCATTTTTTTTCGAGTTGCCGAGTTTTCATTAGTTTTTTAAAATTATATCTTTATTTTTAATTATTGTAGATAATGTACTCGTTGGAATTCCAAAATCTTTGGCTATTTCTTTTTTTTTCGCCTTTTTCAATAATTTTAAGTAAGCTTACTTTTTCTGCAAGTGATAATGTTGTTAATTTTCTTTTTTGAGCCATAATAACCACTGTATTAACACTGTCACACTCATACGATAAACGATTAAACGAACAGACGGTATAGAACTAAAACTGAAATATATTTTATGGAGTTATCAAGGTTTAAATTACAAATATGTAGTCGACCATAATGGTCGGGTTTTACAATACAAGTCATAAGCGTAAAATAATCGCCTTGATAAACTATTTTTAGTACTAAATTTGGATAAGAAAATTCGAGATATCGAAAACTCGTCTAATTAATTTTCGATTTAGCAAGATTATTTAAACATTAAGTGTTATTGATTTTTGAAGGAGAATTTTGATTATTTGAGATATCGAGAATTTCGAGTTATCAAGGTTCGAGTTACCGAGAGTCGACTGTATATCTAATACATCCTACCTATAATATACAAACTACGAATTAAATAATATGACCTTGTTGGCGAGGTATCGACGAATGCGGCTGTGTGACTTGGTAAGTGGACTGTATTCCGTGAACGCACAGTGGACGGAGTCTAGATGTACCAACGGATGATGGTAGAAAGAAGAAGAAAGCACACGTGAAAACGATTTGACCGTGACGGTCTATGATAGCCGGGACACACAAACTAAAGTGGCGGCGTGGTGACAGCACGGGCACGCACACCCAAAAATTACGACGAAGACGGACTTGACACGGTGGATGTGATGGCAACGGGCTGCAGACTCACACGATGTCAAAAGCACCGACGACGAAGATGAATTTCCACAATTATTATCGACGGACAAGAATAATGGCGGACGTACGGCTGTTTTCTTCGTTCGTTTTGTTTTGAACGCAGACCGAGTGCAACATGGCAGTCGGCCATGGAGGATATGGGCGAGTTGACTTGGTGTGGCACACTACACGCATACAGTGATACCACACGGTTTGATAGGGATTGAGTGGCGGGCTCAAGACTATGTGTATACCTACCATGATTTAAGATAATTAAAATGTGTATGAATAAATATATATAATTGGTACCCAACAATATATATATTTTTTAAATATCTTAAATAGGTTTATGGAATAGTAATAGTAAATTATAAAATCCAACGTCAGCCGTCCGAAGATTTTTATATATATATATAAATATATATATATTATATATATTAAATATATATAATATATATATATATATATACACATATATAAATACTCATTTTATCATAGATGCTTTAACAATTCATTAAAATGTATAAGATTCGAATATTTTTGTTCTATAATTGATTTAGTTTTTGTGTAATAATATTGATATTTAACCCTTGAGCGATTGGTGTGACATAATAATATTTATTAATATTTAATTATAATCTGTAGGCTATAGATATATACATTTTTTAATAGTTTTTATTATAAATAAAAATAAATAAATATTATAAAAAATAACAATATATATAAAACTATAAGTAAAATTAATATACATATTATAAAAAAATCTATGTAAAAATAAAATGTGTCTACAGTAAGATTATGGGTAGTAATTAGATTCGACCGTCAGGCTTAAAATTAATAATAAAGTTAGTAATAAAGTAGGTAGTTACAAACAAATAATAAAAAAGCTGGTCAGTAGGGGGTGGAAGCACTTCGCTCGTCGGGTGTCAGTATGGGTGGATGCACTTCGCTACTGGGCAGGATACCCTTGGTGGATGTATTGCATTTGAAAGCAATGATAAATTATTACATTCAATAAAACGATTCTGAGCGTAGCTTCGGTGTAGTATACATAACTCTTAATATTAATTATATACCTACTCAGTACCTACCTATGTTTAACATTACATTGATGATCAAATGTAGAAATAAATATGATTTAGTGTGACCTTATGCATATTTTAAAATGTAATATGATATATTTATAATAGCTCAGTTTCATGTAGGTACAGTTATTACTACATAATATTATACAGTATATTTAATTGAATGTTCAGTTTATGACATATAATATTGAAAACAAACAAAAAATTATGTAAATTTAGTTAAATTAATGCACGATTAACGTTATATTAAATTTTTTCAGGTCTTAAAATCTCATTTTACCAACTATTTGGACTTAAATAGGTACCTCAACATTTATCATTTTGTCGCAAAAATTAAAACAACTATAAAAAAAAATTGTGACTACGAATTTTCGAGATTTTTTTAATTTATTTAGCGTAACGTATATTTAACGCTGTATAAAATTTTCAGACCTTAAAACCGAAAATTGCCCCTTTTAGGACTTAGAAACCTCGAAAACTAAAATATCTATAAATAGCCCGAAATTGCAAAAAATTAAAAAAAAAAAAACTTAATCATCGTTAATAGATTAATAAATTAAATATTGGATAAAAATTTCAAGATTTTCAAGTCTTTATTTTTGGAATTATGAAGAAATGAAAATTCTCGATTTGACGAAACCGTAAATTTACCGTTTTTTCATAAATTCTTGGTAGTCTTTCCTTACGCATTAAAAAACTATTGAGAAAATCGCAAAATGACCTCTTTAAAGTACTAACTAGATAAAGTATGCTACCGGAAACCATGTAAGCTTGTATAGATCGGAGCACTCCTTCTGGTAGTAAATTTGTTAACAGAGAAAAAAAAAATAAAAAAAATAAACATCATTGTAAAACCACTAGCTCCCTCGCTACGCTCAGAATCTAAAATAACTTAACTTAAGTTAATAAGTTATTTTTTAAATTTAACTTAACTTAATCATAAAGAAAAAAATTTCTATTAACATTAAACGTTTATTGTTTTTTTTCTAATAACTTAACTTAACTGAGTTAAAAAAAAAATCATTAACTTACCCAGCATTACCAATATTGCTATCTGGAAAGTGCGTAACATTATTATAAAACTTTAGGACGTGTCGATAAGTTTATTGTGTTTAGTTATAATATATTTTTTTATCACTGTCGATGTATTTAATATTGTTTTATACTATGGGTCATTAAAATCGCAAATACATATAATAAAATTATTGTAGGTGCATTAATTAGAGGTTTATTAAGTCCCTGTGGAGGGGGCTAAGAATACCTCCACGGTTTCCTCATGCCTGTCGTAGAAGTCGACTAATTGAGGTTGCATCAGGTCGACAGCCGGCATAAAACTTGTCAAAAAGTATGAGAAGTATTAAA
>JAIPRL010009121.1:0-18442 GCA_025469235.1 Pemphigus obesinymphae | reverse complement strand
TACACCGACTGAGTTCTTGTCCTTTGAGGATGTGGCCACATTCTGGCGATTATGTCGCGCGCTCGAGTCGTCGAAGGGACACGGCGGCCAGTTGGTCAAGGAGTTTATCCCCGCTCATAAAGGTTTTATTTTCATGTACATAATTGTCGTTATCTTGCTAGTTACATTGTAATATTGTATTTATGAATATTTGTACCTACTTATTTACCACGCGTGCATAATATAACATTATTGTGTGATTGCGATATTTGTTAACAACACCGTTTTATAAGAAAAATGTATTCTCTGGTTATAATTGTAATTAAAACACCAAATTTTTACACAATATTGTAAACAAAATTTTCTATGTTCTACCATTGTCCTATAGGATATCACAAATATAACTTATGTGTTACCATCTGTAAAAATCTCATAAAAAAATGGTTTTTACAAAATGTATAGCTTTTTCAAGATTTTATGTTTAAACACAAATCATTTTATCTACAATATTGTGTAAAAATTTGATTTCTTAACTATAGCCCGAGAACAATTTTTTCTTTCAAAATAGTTTATTAAAATGAACTATAAACTATATGTATTATTATTGTTATATTATGACCTACCTATGTCTGTTTTAAGTATAACCTAATATAGATATACGATCTACGTGACTACGTTTCCTTATCTTGTTTGGTACGTGACTTACGAAATTACTTTTATAATTTTATGTCATTTTATACCAAGCTATTACAACTTCCCATCAAGCCAATATTATGTAGCTTTTGTTCTGCAGTGATCATTTGAGCATTTATAAAATTTAATTGCCGATGTAATCACACTGGTTAAGGTATGCTGATAATAAAAATGTATACATAGTTTATTTTAATACACGTCTACATGTAAATAAACAATTTAAATAGGTATGTAAGTTAAATGTAAGTTAAAGAAAATATTGTGCTTAGTTAAAATATTAATTATTAATATTTAAAATATAATCGTTAGGCACATAGTTTATTGAAATTCATAAGTATACAAATAATTGTAATCATATGTGAAGTTCTTTAATTCAATTTGATTATGCACAATATAATGTACTTTGTCAGTAAGTACTTAGAGATTTCTGAGATTTTAAACTAAACACAATTCCGGATTGTTGTGTTTTATTTTGTTCATAATTACATATATACAGTGTTGATACTTATCTAGATATTTTTTTATGTATTTTGATTTCAATTACATTATCATTGTGTTTATAAGTAGGTAAATTTATATGAATGTATTTATATTTTAAATATTAAGTTTGTTGTTTCCGGGTAAGTAAATTTTAAATATCAAATTATGTTTTTTTAAAATTCAGACCGGTTGCGCATGGCCGCTATTATAATACGAGTATGCTATAATAATTTTATTGTCGCTCGTCGGATCAAAAAATCTAAACATTCTATAATAAAAATCTATACCAAATAACAATAATATTATATTATTACTAGCTTAAGTGCAACATCTACCGGGTGCCACTTCTTTTAAGTGAGACTAGGTACTTGTAAATTTCTGAGTGCAAAACCTTGAATTTGTATAAAATATATAATAATATTTTGAAACAGATAAGTAAACTGGTTTTAATCTAATTTATATAATATGAAATAATTATAATGAAATTAAATAATATACCTATTTTGTATATACATATTGTTATTTATATAAATATTGTATTTTCTGTCAAATTTTATAGGAAATCTGGGCGAAACGATACATTTTTATTATTATTTGGGTATCTGGTAGATTCATATTAATTTTAATTATAAATTGCACGGACGATTTTCCTCCACAAATAAAACACCATTTTCCATCAAAATATATTTTCCTCAATATATATTTTGTATGAATACATTTAAAACGTATTTAATTTGCAATAATATCTATTCATCGAGGTATTTCATTTGTACTTATCTAAGTAATAATACTAATAATACAAAGAATATTATAGATTTAAGTTGTCCGAGTAACCTGACTTTATATAGGTGAAGTAAAATTAGTATATTTTTTTACCTAACTATGGTCAGTGAAGGAAAATGGAATAAACTTAATTTGGAATAAAATGGATAAATAGATAGATAGTAAAATAGATTATATTTTAAAAATGAATGATTATCAAAAATTAATGTTGAAAAAATTTGGAAGTGTTATTCTTTGTATTGATGAGACGCGTGGGATGAAGTGATATCATTTGTGACTAATTTATTTAATTTAATCATTAACTAATATCTATAATATCCATAACATTTGATATTTAGTGATAAAGATAAGGAACATATTATGATATCGTAGTCGATCATTTTGCAGCCAATCGGATTCTCTGTCCTTAGACGCTTTGTATTTTATTTATTTTTATCTAATTTGGTATTGAGCTACTTGTAGAATTATTTATATAAAAATAAAAACCCAATTTCTACAAAATAATTTGTTAAAATAAAAACAAATTATTTTGTAGAAATTAGGTTTTTATTTTTGTATATCTTTATTTAGATAAAATTGTATTTCTCTGGGCTCGACACTGCATATGTATTACATTTTTAGTGGTAATTTAGATACATTTATCACAGTATTTAAATACATTTTTTGGTCAGATATTTTTTATTATATCGGGTAAAATTTAAATGTATAATTATCTAGAAACAGAATTACAGAGTAATTTACTTTTATTTCAGACTTTAAATATTATTTACAAAACACGTATTTTTGGATATTGTAATATACACCAAAGACAATTTCGGAATTTCGAAAGCTTTTTTAATATGTTTAGGACTCGAGAATCGGAGTGGATCTTGTCTCGTATATATAAACAACAATTATGTCGTTAGTCGTCGACACATGAGATTATCTTATTTATCGGTTCATTGATTAAGCATATTCCTTTATACTTAATAATCGTTTGATGAATGTACTGGAATTAATTCAACATACGAGCCAAAGTCATAGTTATAAGTATAATGAGTATCACATAATAATATAGTACTTAAGTACATTTTTAGAATATCCGTATCGTCTGATAATTAAAAAAAGCCTATATATTAAAATGGCTTGACTAGAGCCAATATTATAATTTTTTTTTTTCATAATATCTCGGAGAATTTTTTTGTTAACAATATAATTTCGATTTTTATTTTCAATTATTCAATATTACCACCCGAAATATTTCCGATTATTACAAATCTGTTTTACCACATTTTGATAACATCACTCAATTTTTAAAATGTTTTTTTTTATGCCATCTTTTTTTATTATATCTACTGATTTGTTGGTAATAGAATTAAATATAACTTGTACATCAAATTTAAAGTTACAGAGTTACTTTATAATAAAATGAAAATTATTTTAAACGTATGTAACTAATTTCCATTCTATATTCAATAATTTTAATTTAATCATTTATTTTCATCAAGCAGATGCCAAATATGTCATTTATTTCTAGAATCCGGAAAATATTGACGAGACATTTCCATATAAATAAATAATATACATTAAGTAAAAGTCAAATAATATAAAAGCTACAAGTATTTATAACACTTAAATAGGTAGTAAAATATTTAATTATACAAATAATATTTAAAATTAGATTTGTCCATATCAAGAAATATCAAGAAATTTGTATTAGTTAATTTTTTAGCAAATATTCAATTAGTTATAATAATTAATCATCTACTATTTTGAACTAAAATTTTTTGCTCTCTAGAAATTCTAATGCGTCATAAAATTATGTAGTGAAAGATTGTGTTTATTTTAAATTGTGATATTTATATTATAAAGATTAGCACGAATTGAATAATCAACTAATTGTATTATTAGTGTTCAAGTTATCAATAATTAACGGAAAAAATTCTTACGAAAATTCTTCCCTGACTTACTATACCCATAAAAAAAATATAAAACACGCTATATTGTTAATCCAATGAAATTCTAACATCTCTCATAATTTAAAATTATAATATATAATATTTTTGTTAAAATTATATTCATTAATACTATTAAAATAATGATATGATTTTAAATCATCGAATTTCTAACTTATATATATATATATATATATATATATTATAGGATGATTTCATTAATTTTATATTATAAGTTTATAAATTTTTTATAACTATCAAAAGTGATAATATTATTATTTGTACTATTAGGACAATAGTAAATGATGAAAATATAAAATAGATTAAATTGGTTCTAAATATTTAATAATTTATCAAGCAACCACATTTTGGTCGCATTCGAGATTACTAATTAGGTACCAATTCCATAACTTAGTTTACAACTTACAAATAAATTATACGAAAGGGGAAAAATGCGATTGGTTTTGAGTCTAAATTTAGCTTATGAATTCACTATTAACTTCTTCGTATAAAATCCGAAAATTAATTTATAGATAGGTATTATAATATAATATTATACTGAATAAATCTACAGGCAACAAACATTGTAATACCAAATATTAGGATATTTTATATATAGAATTAGGTATATGCGGATATGTTTCATCTTCATTTATCATTTGACTGTTGAAAAAAATGCAATTTGCAATTAACCCTTTGCCTGGTCTGTTTCATGCCTACATTATACAGTAACACACTCCAGTTTCATCATTTTATACAGTCTATTACATTTCAAATCAGTTCAATCATAAAAAGTGAAAATATTTTTATAAATATATATATATTCAACTTTAATATCATAATAATATACCTAATAATGAGCATTTTGTAATATATAACTAACTTCCTTTCGGGAAATACATATTTAACAATGTGGTTATTTTTATTTCAATGTCGGTCGGTATTTCGCGTAATTCGGTCCTAAAATAACACTTAAAATGTTTGTAAAAGTTTTATTCATGATATTCATAACCTTTATAAAATTTTGAAATATTCAAAGCGTGTCTACACGCTATTATAATATTCTATTTATAGGTTTCTTAAATAGTAATAATATATATTTCTATTTAGCCATAAACAGTGGTAATTGGACTAATATAGTATTGTTTATTATCCAATGATTATATATATATATATATATTATATATATTATATAGGTATGGATGTTTAATATTTTATATTTTATGCACATTGACAGTGTTTTGCGGTTTCTGAAAACGTAAATAATTTATGCACTTAAAATAAACGTAGAAATTGTTTGTATTTTCACATTCACGTTCATGTTTTTTCTTTTTTTTCCAAGGGTTTTTTTCCTGTATTATTTTTTGTGTTCGAAAATCATTTAACACACACATGTCGTATAATGTAGTAGTTTTTGTTCAAAAAGACATATGTACACCCCATTACGTTTTTAGAAAAAGAAAGATCAATAGGAGCCATTAGAACGGAGCGGTTGACAAAAAAAAAAAAGTATCCGGTGACAGTGTCAAGGAACCGTAACTATGGTGGGGTTTTAGGTGGCGTATGTTTCTTTTTAGAACCATGAAGAAAGAAAGAATAATCAATTGACTGAACATACGAAGGAATAAGTCATAAATTGCTGTGGCAAGATAACCAGATAAAAAAGAGTAAAACAATATAACATTATACATATATAATATATATTATATATTATATTTATGTTTATGCTCAATATTGTTAAGGTTGACTCAGTAGTTGATATACTATAAATGGTCATAGTATATAAACAATACACGCCTTTTACATGATCAGACACGATATTTTATTTATATTACATTATAAATTTTCATATTTTAATTCACTAAAAAATGGATTTATGGCCTAAAACTGAATACATTTCCTACAAAATTGCACATAAAAAGTGTAGTTTAATTTTACCTTTGACGAATTTATACTAAAATAACTTAAGTAAAGAAAAATCACAATCGGAAAGAGTATTTATGATCCAACACATATAGAAAACAATAAAAATACCCATACAATCATTTAATATTTTTATTGTTGATAAAATAAAATCAAAGAATATATTATTTTCATTTTACACGTTAGATTATGTTATATTTGACATTTTATATTTTAAAACTAGGTCCAATTGTTTGCCTTACATCTTCTCGAAGAAATTAAATTTGGCAACCATAAAATTAAAATAGGTCTTAAAAATTTCTCAAAACTTAAAAACCATGAAAAAAATACTCCAAGTAAAAATTTCGTTAATTGAATTATATTTATAGGATGTTAAACACCCATTTTAGCGGTATTAAAATACGTTCATACTACATATAACTACAATTTTTTTGTTAATAATCGAAGAGTCTAAATTTATACAAAATATAAAATATAAGAATATTTACTATCTCGAAGCGTGGAATTTTTTTAGTTGAATATTTTTTATTTTTATTTTTTTAAATTTTAAAATTTTAAAATTTTATGATTTTGCTATTTTTTATCACGGATTTTAGGCTTTCAAAAAAACTTTGACAAAAAAAAAACTCCATACTACGGCATAGTAAATATTCTCATCTTTCATATTTTGTATACATTTTTACTCTGCACATATACAAAGAAAAGTTGTAGTAATTACTATTAAAATAATATAATTAAATATTTTAAAGTTGTTGTATTTTAATTTTTCTTGAAATTTCATAAAAATTTACTATATGTATCAATTAAAAATCGGGTTTTTAGCGTCCTCTTAAGTATCAGAAACATTTGTAAATATTTATTGCTAAGGCATCGTAAAAAGCATTCTAAAATATGATTCATATTTATTGAAATTCAAGTCCTATATATTATCATAACCATTCTTACCCCTCCTGCCACCAAATATTAATACTAAATGTATATTAGTATTTTATTATTAATATCAATTATTGTATATTAATATAACATTGACAAATAACATGAACAAAAAAACTATTAGAACTGTATCAGTGATCTATTTTCATTATTTTTCTGGATGTCCTTAGAAAAGTACTTGTTTACTTTTCAAATAGAATAAAAATAAAATTATTATTAATCAGATACTCAGGTAAAAATAATCTTTTTCAATGAGGGTGTAAATTATTGGTTGAATTTAATTTGAAATAATTCAATTTTAAAACATTTCATGAAATAAAAACCATAAATATATTTTTTTTATTTCTATCCCTAATAATTTGTTATGAAATAATTTTCTTCCTCGAAAAATATAAATATTATTAACATTTTAATTAAAAACATTGTTATTTCAAAATTAAATTTTTCCAAAAGTAAACATCAAATATCCTACTTCAATCAAGAACAATTGAATCCAATACTATTCTTAGTATTTTTGGATCTGAGAAAGTTTTTTTACACCTATATATTCTCATCGTGTTAATGATACAATTAATTTGAAATTGTTATTAATGAGTTCAACATTTTTTTTAGAATTTTTAATATTTGTTACTATAATTATTCTTGAAAAATAATTTCCTAAGGAACTTCCTAAGAATAAACTGCAAAAAAAAAAAAATTATTTTCTATTTTATGAATATTAAAAATGAAATATGTTAACTAAGGTTTTTCTCTATAAATTCTCCAGCCTTTTCTATAAATTTTAATGTAATATAATAATATATTTTGGAAAAAATAGTAGAAAATTAGCTTTAATACTAGCAGCTTGAATGCGATTTTCCAAAACATTTTGTCTGTATTTTGTCCACTCGTCTGTAAGTAAAGAAAAATATGTTAAATTCTAATATTTTTACTATAATATTATGATATTATATAGTCACCCAGAAAGCAATATTTACTTTTAGTACCTATATTTTAAAAATATAGTTTTCGGAATGAACGAATATTCCAGCAATATCTTCATCCATACTACAGATATCCAAAGAATGTGATACGAATAATAAAATAATCCACAATGCTCGTACAAGATTTATGAAACATACTGTACATTATATTATATTACATATTTCATATATCGAACTTATTCCGATTATGCATATATTACGATCAGCGATTACACGCAAACTTTATTCTGAATATAATGTTCGAAGAATTTCGAATAAAATTTTTGTTTTAATTCAACTAATAGTTAGAAAAAAGGTTACAAGCGCTCGGAGCATATATTCATTTTAACTATTCAAAAGTATTTTACAGTAAATACAAATTGTATGTATTAATAAAAAGTTCACTAACTGTGATTTATTAAAAGTGCTTCGTATAGTACACAAAGTATACCTATATGTATTACACGTCATATTCAAACAATCAGTAATTTTTTTTTTCTAATTATTCAACTATTTCATGCTTAGATTATAATGCATGTGCATTTATTGATAATACGCACAATGGTGATGCAATTTTTCATTATTTGGTCAAGAACAGTGGCATCTCAATTGTCTTATTGAATTTTTATAAATAAATATATTTAATACTTTGTATATTTTTGATAAAATATTATATTTATTTTAATATATATATGTAATATAATAAACTACAAGGGTCAAAGAGTGCAATGTCCAGACCCGAAGTTCACCCCTTTATTATATGCCACTAGTCCAGGTTGTTATTGATATTCATTTTTTTCCTCGTATTGATAAACAATATACGATTTATAATTCACTATATAGTTACAAATATATTTCTATCACATAAGATATAATAAAAAAAATAAAATAAAATAACACGATTTTATTTTCCATCCGTTTTTTAGGTAGTTTTTGACGTATTTAGGTCATTTTATTTTATTTATTAAGGCCATTTATTATGATATGTGAAAAATACAACAACTTTGTCATATTATGTAATGACTGTGAATGTAAAATATGCAATTGTTCAGTATCCGGTTTAAACAGTTTATTAAATAAACATTTCTAAATTTTCATAAAAACTAAGGATGAAATTATTAATTTTAATTAAATTAAAGTTCCCAATTGATTATAGATATTTTAGATGATTTTCAAATTTTTAAAATAGTTTCATATTCCGGTACTTAAATTTATGTTTAATGATCGGTTCCAAAACCGGTTCATTCTAATTCAATTCCAACTACTATTTAAAAGTCTTGTATTTTTACTTATAGTATCAGGTCCTGAGCTCCCATAAATATTTATCGATTATTCAAATCACTGGATATCAATGGAAATTGAAGAAAATACTAATTATAAACTACCCTACCTACTAGATTAAATTAGTAAAATATGTTATATATTAAAATACCTACGATTTATATAGAACATTAATCATTATATGAATGTACAAATAATATTTTTAACATACAAATAACTCAAATAAAATGATAATTTACTTATTAACAGTTTTATATAGAACATATTTATAACATTATAATAAAATATCGCTAATAAATGAAATATATTTTTTACATTGTTTATTTCTAAATAATTTCCGAGCAGGCAATAGCAAAGTACATAAATAAATTGATAATAAAAACTTAAATTAATTAAAAATATATGATAATATTACATTCATGCACTAACAGATCTCAAATGTTTTTTTTTTGTCAATAATTCCACAAAAAATTCCAATCAAAAATGATAGAACTATATCAACCAAAAAAATATCATTTAAGCCTCTATTATTATTTTATTCATTTAATGTATTCATTTTTTTGAATTCAAAGTATTTAAACATAATGTACAAAAAAGTTGAACTTCGCTTGTCGAAATTCAGTAGTAGTCGAAACACTTCGTTTATCGTTTAATATAGATACTCTTAGTAGATGTATTGCATTTGAAAGTACATACTTTGATGTATTATACATAACTATTAATATTAATGATGTTATTCAATAAGTTTGACATTATATAAAAATAGTAATCGCAGAAAAAAATTGGATTTAGTGTAACCTTATATATATATATATATAATATAAAACATAATATTTATTTAGTTCCTATATAGCTTGATTTAATATAATATAATATTTATATATTACTATTACAGTAAAATATACATTCAGTATACCTAATCTATTTAATATAACAAATAATAATAATAGTAAAATATTTACTATAACAAAATATCGTAAGAACTCTTGAATTTAATTGTTGCACATTAAAATCCTCTATATATTAGTAACATACATCATAATTAAACAATCACATGACTTATAATTAAATAAAATTAAAATAATAATCATATAATATCAAATAATGTTTGGTAAATTTAGTAGGTAATTGACGAATACTACAATTTGTGCACAAATATTATTTTATAAGTATAAACTCTGGTAAAATCTATACATTTATACATTTCAGGTTAAATTGAATTTCTTCATTTAGAAATATAAATATATTTTTTAATTTATTCATCATTTAATAAACTATATACCTACCTCAAAAGAAACATAATGTGATATAAATTTACCTATATAAATATAATTATACTTGGATTATAAATTATTTTATACTTATAACACACTAAACTGAATGTCCAATTAGCTGATTGACTAAAATAAATGGTCTTTATAAAACATTAATGAATAAATTAAATGTTTTGCAATATTTATGCACCTATGAATACATCTATCATTTTTAAACGTATAGGTACCCACATTATAAATCTATACTTTGATAGAAAATTGTATAATAAATATATTATATAATTTTATAGTATTAGAAAACAATAATATCTTTTAAATGTATTTCAACATTTGATATACTATACTTATAAAAACTAACATAAATATGTTATAGTAATATATAAATAAGTAGGTACCATTAGGTGTTGAAGTAAATTAATATCATGGATAAAATGAGTACAACTAATTAATTAATTACTATTTGGTGAAACAGTAACAGATGCATAACAAGCTTTTGATTGAATATATAATGTATATTGTACATCTAATATGTAAAGAAAACGAAAATAAATCTAAAAAACTATTAAAAATGTAATAAGATATAATTCAATATCTATACATACCTATATTACTGCATTATCAGACAATTTATATCAATTATTTAGTGTTCTTATAACATAGGTAGGTAATTTAAATATTCGGTTGAAGACTGGCATAAAAAAACTTTTCCAACTCGATGTAACAATGTACTTTACAAAGTGTACTTAGTACCTAATCATGTAGTTTTTGATAATATATATTTATATGTTAGCCATAAACGTGAGATGGATGATTTTAAAACTTAAACCTTTTTTGACATAAATTAAATATTTCAAAATTTGTTAGGCACTCATAATGTAGATATTACTTAAAAAAATAAAACAATATAATTTCATATTAATACAGTATAAAATACATTAAATGAAAACAACATAATCTGTATTCCAATATAATATTATGATAACCGAGATGAATGAATAGTATTACCATTTATATATTTTACCATTCTATCTATGACCATGGTTAGACAAGTGACCCAAAAGTGATAAATGTATATTGGATACTAAATCCCATTTTTGGTACTATGACATGTGAGTACTGTTCTAACTATCATTCTTATGTAGGAACTTAGCCAACTTTATACTTAGAATACTTTATATATTATACTATAGTCTCTATCTATAAGTCATAACCTTTAATTATATAATCTGAAAAAATAAACAGTATACTACATATGTAAGTATATTATGTTGTATATTATATAGTATTATAATATAGGTAGTATATTATGTATATGTAAGTATATTACAATCAATAAAATATCTGTCAATTATACATGAGGTGAGTACAAAACTCTAATTGTATATATTTTATTCCCGACTTTTTTTTTTAAACAAAATATAACTGAAAAAAGCAGCAAATTAATAGATGCCAAGTTACTATGGAAAATACGCTGAATGTGCTTGGACTTAAATAAAAATAAAATAAACATTACTGTAAAACAACTAGCTCCCTCGCTACGCTCAGAATCTAAAATACTTTTTTCCTCTCGATATTTTAAATGTAGTTAATGTAATGCACGACTAAAATTATATTGAACTTTCTCAAGTCTGAAAATCTTATTTTACAAACTTAAATACCTAAAAATAAATAATTTTGTTCAAAAAACTTTAATTATAATATATTTTAATTAATCGAGATTATTCATTTCTTCGTAATTTCGAAAATAATGACTTTAAAATCTTGAAATTGACATCGAATATTTAATTTACTAATATATTTAAAAACTTAAATAATATATAAAAAAAAAATCGCGCCTATGGATTTTCAAGATTTTTTAATTTAATTATAGTAACATATATTTAGCGTTGAATAAATTTATCAGGACTTAAAATCCAAAATTACCTCTTTTAGGACTGATACCTTAAATTATAAAATGTCTATACGAGAGTGTAAAATGGTCAAAATTGCAAAAAAACCATTTTAAAAATTTAATTAACGTAAATATATGTTACTCTAATTAAATTCAAAAATTTTAAAAATCAATAGTCACGATTTTTTTTTTAATATTATTTAAGTTTTTAAATATATTAGTAAATTAAATATTCGATCTCAATTTCAAGATTTTAAAGTCATTATTTTCGAAATTACAAAGAAATGAATAATCTCGATTTGACAAAATCGTATTTTTGTCGTTTTTTGGTAGTTTTTCCTTACGCATTAAAAAAAAAAAACTATTAAAAACTATTAAAATATATCGAAAAATAATCTGTTTAAAGTACCAACTAGATGCAGTTTGGTACCGGAAACAGGGTAAACTTGTATAAAGATCAGAGTACTCCTTCTGGTAGAAAACTTGTTAACCGAGAAAAAAAAGACAAAAATAAAAATATCATTGTAAAACCACTAGCTCCAGAACATAAAAATATATTATCTCATATAAAAAATTTCAATTGAGTTGATTAACACGATTTAAAAACGAACACTGTAATTATAAATATAAATCTTATTTACTTTTTATTATTATAATAAAAATAAACCAACTCATCTCTCTCTAAGAACAATTTTATCCCTACGCACGTAAATTGAGATCACCCAAAAATATTTAACCCAAAAACATTATTATTATTATTATTATTGTTCCACGAATTTCGCATTATTGACTATATTATTCATCAAAAGACGCATAATCATGAAAACTCTGTAGTGAATAATATATTATACCATTTAAAATTATTTTATGTGTTCGATACAAATAACAACACTATAATATATTATGTTTTAAATATATATACTTACATAAAAATAGAATTACATCAACAAGGATCACTATCATATTTATAAATATGCGAATCCTACGAAAGGGGCCCTCTAGGCAGGTCCTCTAGACTAACTCACCTATATCTCTAGCGCTGTATATGGCCAATTATTATAGTGATTCTAACAAATCTTGAATATTTGCCAGTAAATGCCAACAATCACGAATTTTGGATATTTATAACAGTCAAAAGTATACATACAAATATAATAGTACACAATGCATGATAAAAAATAACATATATTATACCCGTTTATTATTTCTGGTATTTTTCTACTCTCATAACATTTTTGGAAGATTTAAATCTTAGTCAGATTGGTCCAGTTTTACATGACCGTTGATGTTTTTCCACGTCAATGTTAGATTGCAAAACATAACGAATTCGTTCCTCTGGGTTTTAGATGAAAATTGAAGTATAAACTATTAAGGTGACGATTCATCATAGTCTCGTTTATATTTATGTTCTTGTACACTTGCATCTCGAAAATTTCATGAAAAATATGCTTAATAAGATATGTAAATATCACTACATTACTATTGAGCATAATAAATCATTTTATATACAATACCTGAAATCTGACCTATACAAAATTACCATATTTATTTCTAAACAAATTTCTGAGGAGTACCTATTTTGGAATTGAATACAAATTTAACATACATATAATACTCCAGACATTTGTTTATTATAATCCAGTATTATTGAGTTTATTTCGGTGTATAATTTAAATTTTACAATAAAATCAGCTGAATAATATATTGGTAACTAAATTTTTCTATTTAATAATAAGCAAATAATAAACTTTAATCATAAATAAATGTTTAATTTGAATAGAGATTTAAATATAATTATTACCACTAAAATTTAATAATACCACCCAAAAATCTATTTTAAATTAATGTGTCATACTATTATTCGATTTTCTGGGATCGTCTAGTTTAATACTAGTGTTATATGGCAAAAACCGATCAAAATAGTTATAAATCGAATTTTACCAAAGCATAATAGAATTTTTCAAGGATTTTAATGGTTTGTATAATTTTAATATTTATTTTAGTATTACTGAAAAAACATAAATTTTACTCTGATTAAATAAATTCCATATAATATTTGACATGCCATACTCAATACGGGGTTATCATATGAAAGATTTTTCCACTTTGTATATTACAGGTATAATAAAACATTTTGATCAATGATTTTATAGTATATAAATAAAGTAAAAATTTATTGTAACACAAAAATATGTTAATACATTAAAATATGTTATATATGTTGATATAATATCAAAGGTACAGTGCACCATATTACCAGCTTTGTGCCTAAATAGGAACACTTATAAATTGGAATTAATAGAAAAAAGCAGAGTACTCAATAATTGAGGCACGATGATAAAAATTTATTATATATTGGTTTTACATTGCATATTATTTATTTTGTTCAACACGTAAAAATAATATTTAACTTTATGTAAATCGTTATGAATCACATTTCATTTTAAGGAAATATGGATGGGCCCCAATTTGCTATAAATGAGACATCAATTGGGTGAAAATTACTGATATTGATGATTTACTTACCCATTGTAATTTCGGAAAGATTATATATTTAAATGAATAAAAAAAAAACGATAAAACATATAACTATAGAACTATATGTTCTATAGTTATGATGGAATGTTCTGATGGAAAAATATATGTACAATATACATAAAATATGTATTGTTTATGTTTACCTATACATATATAATGTGCTAGATTGACATAACTTTTATGTTGAATTAGTATTTATCATGTTCTCATATATATATTATGTCGAAACACTAGTTAAGTTTGTCAGTTTAAATGTTCCAATAATGTACTATATTTATATATGATCAATAAAACTATTACAAACGTACGATTATGATGCACCTATTTTATTAAAGAATCTGTAATCCATTTAAACTGTGAACACAACAACTTGTGAACAATCTGTTTTGAAATTTTCAAAATTGTTTCATGCTTCCCAAAATGTATGTACAGAAGTATTATTGTTTTACTTCTTTCTCTTCTTATTTATCGTCACTGAATAAATTTAGATTTTGAGCTAAGCGAGGAATCTATTGGTTTTAAAATAATGTTTATTATTTTATTTTTTCGGGAAACAACTTTTTAAGTAGAATGAGTCGAATAGGAGTTATGGAGTAAGGATTATATTTTAATAACAAAATGGATGGTAAATTCCAGAGATTATATTTCTATTTGCTCAATAATTTTTTTAAGCCTAAAGAAAACCTACTTTCAATAATGTGAAATGTATATACATATATAATTTTTTTTTTAAAATAATAAATACAGTTATCATGATCACTATTTATCACCGAAATATTAACAGTAACTTTTCTATGAAATATAATGTATGGTGAAGAAAAAGAAAATGTTGGTGGTGAACGGGTATAAGTAATAAAGAAGTTGCAAATCAAGTTAAGTTGAAGTGCGGAACTCCAAAAAAAAATGGCGTGGGAGAGAGAACAAAAGAGAAGAAAGAAAATTCATAGTTACAATTATCTATTTTACATCAAGCTCACATTAAATTATAGAATGAAAAAATATAAAATTAACTACAGTTTATAACGGAATATCATACTAAAGTATAACTAAAAAAATTTGGAGATTGCAAGGCCATTTAAAAAAAACCTCTTAGATTCTGAGCGTATTAGTTTTACAATGATTTTATATTTTTACGTATAATTATTGTATACACTTATACGAATAGAAGGATTAAAGTAAGTGATTTGGATAAAGAAGTTACTGATAGAAAATTCATTCTAGTTGGTAATTTAAACAGGTAATTTTTCAATTACTTCATTAGTTTTCTATAGCGTATAGAAAAACTACCAAAGATGACTAAAAATCATTATCCATTTTTAAATAAAACGCTAGAAAATTGAAATGTACACAAAAATATTTACTACAGATTTCATATAATGATTTTATAAAATTTAAAAAAATTACAAACTTCTTTATCACTTTTTTGTAATTTTAATAAAATTTTGAAGATTGACCTGTTTTGTTGTAAAACGTACACATTTTTTGAGGTATCAGTTGTCTTGTAAGATTTTTCGAGTAAATATAGTTAATTCGAAAATTTATTTTTATTTATTATTTTAAGAATGTCAATTTTAAATTTTGTCAGTGGTTAGTGATTTAAGGAAAACTACTGGAAATAACAAAAAATTGTAATAAATCAGAAAATAATATTACATCATGCTTCTCTTAGAATCATTTTTTCAAAACAAACTATTAAACATTGCTTTAAAATTACATTCATCGCCTACAGTGTAATGATCAAAGTGTATGTTCTAGCTTTTTAAGTATGATACATGTAATCTATCTGGAGCTCTGTATTCTTAGATAACATCATATTAAATACCTTTTAATATTATGTTATAATAATTATGTATTTAATCTGTGTTTATATTCACAATGTGAACATATCCAAGTAATGAGTATGATTTAAAATAGACTATATGGTTATTTCGAGTGGTAGGCACTTAAAGTACTATATGATATAATATATAGTTGCGATTGAATAAAATAATAAATTAGCTTATTATCAATTAGCAAATATTAATAATTTGTTTATTTGAAGAATGCAATATTTTAACTCACGAATTTTATAGAATGAATAATAATTATTATTATTTCGTTTTAATCATTAACCCATTGTACATAATGATTAATATCTATCGATATAATTATTTACTTTTCTCACATATCCCATCATTCTTCGATATAATATATAATTAACTAAAGTGATTCGTGACTCGGCCATCGTAAAATCAATAATATGTTTATGAAATATTTACATTTTACAGGTACTCACTGATTAAAACTTTATTATTTTATCAGGGTTAGCTGCAGTTGACGTTTTGCATCTATTTAAATTATATTATGTTTATGTTTATTACGTCTTAAAATAAAATTATACTACAAGTATATATTTATATTGATGCGGGGTGTTTTGATACTACCGCCTCGTATGAATAATAGACACGTTGATAGTCGGATAAATATATAATCGTTTTTATTAAACACGTCAACAGTTTATTTATACAAACATTTAGGCATGCATGTTATTTATAATATATACAAGGGTTAAGCAGACGGGTGATGCGTCCGTAGGGTAATAAGTACAGTTTATTCCCTAGAGTGTTCCCTGGTCCCTAACAACCACAGCGCAAATACACGGGTTTCCCAAGCCTAGTCCCGGTGTTATGGATTGGATTAGCCTCCAAATAGAGGGTATAAGATACACCCTGATAGGTGATCGTCAAAAGGATGTGGGAGGCAAGTGTAAACACACGGCTCGACGTTGGGATACGTAGTCGATCGGCGGAGTTGCCCGTGTGAAATGGTCCGTGTTACAGTGGTAGTCCGTGCCGTGCGGTTAGTACGGTGGTCCGTCCACAACGAGTCCGCAGTCACCTCGATCGGTATTCCCCGTATTGAACTGTCCGTAATACGGGTGAAGTCCGGGGAGATACTGAGAAAGAGTCTAGTGATCGACCTGGTTTGCCGTTGGTAAATTGAAGTTCTCGTCGATTAGTATTTCCCGTGTCGAATTGTCCGCGGTGCGGGAGGAGTCCGGGAAGATACTGAGAGTTGCTTCGGTTCCTTCGTCGATCAGTATTTCCCGTGTCTAACTGTCCGCGGTGCGGGAGGAGTCCGGGAAGATACTGAGAGTTGCTTCAGTTCCTTCGTCGATCAACACTTCCCGTGTCAAACTGTCCGCTTTACGGGTGAAGTCCGGGAAGATATTGATACGTCGTCGAACAGGTTGTTTTTCGCTGGTACTGCTGCTACTGCTACTGCTGGTTGATTCTCGCTGGTCGGATTCTTCTTCTACTTATCAAGACGTCGAACAATTGTGTAGTTGTTGATGTCTTGAACGTTGTAGAAGGAATGGTGTAATTTTCCGCCTTGCCTTGCTTTGTGTCGTGTTACTCTGTACCAAGCTAGTGCTTTTTTATCAGAGAGTGTGATATAAGTGGGTGGTCTGTGACTTCAGTTGGTGGTATTCAGGTTAAAATGAGATGGGGCGCTTTACGAAGCGTTCACTGATAGCAGGTTTTAGAGAGATATCTTTGATATGTGGATGGTGCGAGTTGATGACAGAGAGCTTGAGCTTGTTTGAAGCAGCGTCGATTGTTTCTCGAAGGGTAGTGGAGTTGGTGGAGTTTCGTATTGTACGGTTGGACACAAATTTGCCTTGGCCTAGGATTGACCGGAGTATTTTTGATTGAAATATTTCTAGCTTAGCCCAATTTGTTTTGTGAAGGTTGGTGGACCAGATTGGGCCTGCATAGGTTACTATGGGCC
>JAIPRL010009120.1:0-18444 GCA_025469235.1 Pemphigus obesinymphae | reverse complement strand
TATTTATAAATATATTTACAAAAATAAATTAAATACATGTTAATGTAATTATATAATAATAATATAATATATATATATATATACATATATGAATACATATATATATATATATATATATATATATATGAATTATTATTATTATGAATTACATGTTAAATACATAACCATTTTTAATACGTTTTACGTGTGTAATACCAGGGGATCATGGGCCGTTACTGTGTTTTCTTGTTCGACATACTTGTCCGTCGGTTAAACGGCGGTTTAAAAATATGATTTAGAATTTTCGTTTAGATTATTATTATTATTTATTTTCGATTTAGAATTTAATCACTGATTAAAACTTAATCATATTTTAAACAAGCACAGTACAACTGGCCCTAAGAAGTAGCTTATATGCAATTTAATATTAATTAACTTACTTATCGATGATACACGTTTACAAACGAAATAAATTATTATATGAATTCGTGAATTGTATAATTCAAAATAAATAATTTATAATATATAATACCTAATAATAATAATAATTGTAAATTAATGACTATTTGATATATATCGTATTATTTCAATTATTTTATAAAAATAAATATATACATTTGTATAAAAAAATGTTTAGAAAAAAATTATATATTATTTATACAGATAATAATATATACTACTAGAATACTATTTATATAGATACTATAAAATTGTAACTGTGTAAAATCGTCCCTAGCGTTCTTAACAACTTTTTCACGTATATCCAAGGGATTATGAGTATGACTGTGTTCCCTTGTTCGACATACTTGTCCGTTGGTGAAATGGCAGTTTAAAAATATGATTAGAAATTTCCTAAATAATAGCATATTATTATTGGCAATTCAATATGGATCTCACCTAACAGCATAACCTAGTTATATTTGCTGAACTAAATTATCGTTAGTATAAAAATTTATATAAGCAATAATGACAAAAAATACTTAATGAAAATCGGTGTACATGGTAATAAATATTAATTCTAATCAACGATTATATATTTAGCAAAAACGATTTATCACTGAAAGACAAAAGTGTTAATATTATTAATGAAACCATTATCAAGAAAATAGCTAACCGCTCTCATGGACTCCTGTTTTAAGTAGATAGTTTATTACTCCACATCACATAGATTTCGAGTGCACAATTGTGCAATTGTAAGTAATAAAAATTTTAATTTGAGAATATCTTTAAAAAAACCTTAAATATTTTATCTTCGATGAACTACTAAATTATAGAGAAAAATATCATTTATCGAGAAATATAGATTTTCTTTGTTAGGATTTGGAGTTACTAATATTGAATTTTAGACTAATTTTATACAACAAAATTAAGTGATGTGAATTTACATTTGGGCCGCTTTCTTTTTATTAAAAAATAACTAGTATACCAGACCAAATATATAGTATTAACATATTTGTTAAAATAATATAACATAACATAATGAATACACTAGAAGGAAATCGAATAAAACCTAAAAATTTATTTACATAATAAAATATTATAATAGAAAATAAATTTTAAGACTATCTACTATGGAACCAATGACACACGCTCAGTGCCATACGATATATTTTTTACGTATGAGGTAGGTATAATACGTGTAAAATATTCATAGGAGTTTTTTCAAATTAAATTTTATATACATAAATATTTTGGTGAGAAAAGACATACGTCTAAACATATGTGAATTTGGTCCAGTGAACAAGAAAAGTTACAAATTTTCTATATGAGAATAGTTCATAATGTGAATAAAAGACAAATTTATAGGAGAAGAATTTATATGAATTGGAGTGAGCTTGAACATTAAAACCCAAGTAAAATAAAAATGAATATAATAAAAAATAACTGTTTTTAATTAAATTAACCTATCATAATAATTAGAAAGTAAGCGCATGTTGATATTGCGTGTAACACTGCTACTGCATAATGTTTAATTTCGCCAAACCAAATGTATACAAGACCAGATGAATTACCCGGTTTCGCCAGTGAATTGTTTGATTAATAATAATATTTACTATATTATAGGTATGATTTTATTAATATTAATTATTAAATATTATTTTATCCATTGCGGTCAGTATATTGCTTAGGTTAGATAACGAATTAATGTAGTTTGGGCCGGATGTTGAATAAAAATTGAAACCCACTCCCCGTTTCCTCTGTAATATGTCTATGTCATGAATATTTTTCGAAAACGTTACCTTTTTACGATCAGTAGTTGGGATTGGGTGTTAATGGATCAGACAGAGACTTAAATTTTTATATAAATAGATAAAAATATAGTAAATTGATTTTTACAATACATAATACATACATAATATGCCCTAATTGTTGGTCTAAAATTTAAAATAAATCATAAGTGTTTGCGCCGTACCTAAATAATTTTCGGCTATCAGTCGCGGTAACGACGATCCGCTATCTCCCGTCCAAACTTCCCGATTAATTAACTGTGAATTGTAATTATTATGTTTTTGTTTTAATTGAATTATTATTGTTATCATGGCCTTCATATTATTATCTTTTTCGCTTATTATTGTTGTGATATTTTTGTTAATTATGTACTCGTTGTCGTGTCGTGTTACTGAGCGGTTGAACTCCTTTGCACAGCTAGTGCACACCCTTTGAGCCGGAATTTTACTCATACATATCTCACCCACAACAAAAAAAAAAAACTGTATCGATAAGAATATAATATGTTTTAGAACAATTGGAGTGGAAATATAATATATATATATTTTTAAATATGCGATGTCGGTAAATCTTAAATAATCATATATTTAAAAAACAATAGAATTTGTATAATAATTTCAGCGAATAAAGTTGGGTTACAATTAATATTTATTTACATTATATCAAAGTCAATAATTATTATGATATTTATTTATTCATCGGTCATGGTACTGTATTTATTTACTATTAAAGTACCGCCTGAGCTGGTTACCATATTTATTGTAAAATATTATATATATTATAATATTATATATTCACCAGGAAATGTTTTTACATGCAATATATATTAAAATTTTTCGATTATTATAATTAAGTTAATAATAAAATATTTTAGTTATTATATTATGAATTAAATCTTGGAGTAAAACTTGAGGTTTAAGATGTTAAGTAGCTTAAATAGTAGAAGGAAGCTGAATTATTATAATATGCTTATAAAACTTCCATATTTTGAAATAAACTTTTTCTGTATTATTTCATTATTCAGTGTTAATACTACTTTTGTGCAATTACAAATATGACAACATGGTTGAACGTCAGCTTAAACACAGATTATTTCGAATTAATGAATGTATATACATTATACATATAGAGCTACGTTATTTAGTATCAAGTGATTAAAATATATTAGATATCCACGATTTATGAATATTCATCATAATCTTAAGTAACATTTGATTTGTATCAATAAAAATATTAAAAGTCTAATGTTTGTGCAAAATATGCAAAATAAGCCAATAAATATTTACTAATATTTAATATAGTTGTAATTTAAGTTGTAGAAAATTATTTATTATTTTTTTACAATAACTGTATTATTTACTAAATTCGATAAAGTATAATATTAAATATTTATGAGTCGTTTATTCTTATTTTACATAGGTAAAATACTGCACGATTACTTCCTGAAATGCATATAATTGTGATTTTAATAATACTACATGATATAAAATATATAAATAAAATTCCTAAAATAGTTCCTAAAATATATAAATTTATTTGACGATTTTAAATTAATTTCTATGAAATATTAAAACTCTTGTACCTATTTATAAATCTGTGTCTGATGTTCTCAGATTTTTATATAACTAATGTCGTCAGATGGAGATCTACAAATGTTCGGAAAAACATGGTAGAAATCGTCACAGAGTATTATATAACGCACAATTAAATTTAATATTCCAATCTATACTCAGAACAATATGTAATTCAAAAATACGGACAAAAATATTGAATTGATATTGATTAATAAAAGTTATCGCTATTATAAGGATAAGAATATATATTACGTTTTCCTGCCACCCGTGTTTAAAAATCGTTTAATCTACTTATCCCATTATAATTATTATGCTACTATACTATTCGAGATAAAAAAGTGGTCAAAATTTCTTGAGTTTAAACAATTTAGATAACGAACAGAATCTTATCTTGACACATATAGGTAGACATATTCGAAACTATGGTCCCAACTGGAAAGAGGCGATGCAAAGACAATAGTTCAGCCGGGCGTAAAAACGTCCAAGAAATGAGAATCCAATGTCTAAAATGCCAAAAAACCGAATGTTAGCCAAAGCCGATTTCGTGAGTTCAGTATGGAGCGGAAAAAATCGAACGATAGTGGTTGGATGCCATTTTCGGAAACATGTTTTTTCTTTTTGGCTAAAAGAAAACTCGCCAATACAGACGAACGAAATTCGGAAAACTCTGAAACGACTGTAAATTACGTTTGAAAACAGTAAAGATAAAGGAAAACATAGCAGGCGCTTTAAAAAATGGACTGGAAAATTAAATAAATAGTCTAATAAATAAGCTTTTCATAAAAAACGGTTACATTTTCTTTTTACCGTTTGTATGTAAGATTAATTGGTACATCTAACTATATCCAATTAAAATTTGTTGGCAACTTTTTCTGCAAGGTGATACAATTTCCGTGTGTATATAGTAGACGTCAAAACAAGACTCGTATTTTTCGTATACCTATACTAACGGCTTCCACGTACACGTATAATACACGTGCACAAGGAAATGTGTTTTTTATTGCTAAACCAAAATTTCTTTTTCTTTTACAATACATAGTATAGCCTTTTGACGATTGTCCAGTGTTCGATTTTGGATTCGTGTTCTTTTCGTATCTTTCGCTGTATACCGCTGTATATATGGTATATACACTGACATTACTTGGTTTACACATATATACGAGGGGAGGGTGGTTCCGAGAAAAATAGATTCCTAAAAATAGTCAGGGTACATTTTCAGGGTTAGGCGGGAGAGAGATTACGAGAACGATTTTGCAGAAAGAAAGCGACGGTTTTCTACCTCTTCTTTCTCGTCCGTTTTCCTCTCTATCCTTGTTACGTCTCACATTACCTGTACGAAGGATGGGTTCGCCGCGAATAATATAATATATAAAAACGAAATAAATCGCAAAACGACCGAATAAAAATGTTCGGCTGCCCGAAAGTGAGATAAGCGGAGGATATTATTGCCGATAAACAGTGCCCTACGGGAACCCAGAGTTAAATGGGCCAAACCATAATCTCATCTTCACGGTAATCCGGACCTTTTGCCGGTAGAGCGGACGATCAGATTTCGCGAACAACGTTCCGCGCGATTTCTCCCATGGCTCTCGCCATGCGTCGGGATGAGAAGGGAGCGCAAAATCCCCGCCCGTCTGCCGCAAATTTCCGCCATCTCATCCCTTACTTCACCACCTATAAAATTACCACTTCCTCATCCCTCAAAACATAATTCCTCCTTTGTAACGAGTGTACATCCATTGGCATTGTCAGCTAATTATTACAGTATGAATGTGTATGGGGTGAGGAAGGGCAGAATGAGGATCAAAGCCTGTCTCGACGAGTCTCGGAATCAGTTTTCATTAACACATAATCCTTTGCTACCAATAATGACCAAAAAACCAAAAGAATATATATATATATATTAAATTGTGTTTCACAAAGAGTCCAATGTAGTATATTATATTTATTAAAAAATATTAAATATTATTATTTTAGCAGGACCTTATTAATACAATCTTTCTTTTTCGGTGAAAATTAAGAATCACCATATACGAGATTTCATGAACTCATATGTCCAATAAAATTAACTACATGTCATATAAATCACAAAAATTAGTGGCCTATTCTAATCACAGTTACAGTACAGTATTAATTATACATGGCGTTTAGAACATTTTTCTCCCTGTATATACCAGTATATATATTTCTAAATAATCTACATTTTATATTCAGTTTATAATGTGAGAAACAATTTTGAAATATTGTGTCACCTCAATAAAATAATAGAATATATATATATATATATATATATATATATATATTTATATATATGTATATAGATAAATAAGAGGTTCAAAACAGAACCAGGGAATCATAAGTTGTAAAATTATGTTAATTTTATTTTTTCTCTTTGAACAATTTTGAGATCAGAAAACTAAGTTAAAATTTATCATGTATCTATTAATTGGTTACATATTGTTCCTAGTTGGTACTTTAGAGAGGATGTTTTTGACTTTTTTTTAATAGTCTTGCAAGAAAATAAATCAAAAAAATATTCTTTATAAACATGTTAAATTTTTCGTTTCTATACGTATTTTTTAGATAATTTGTTATATAAAAATTATAAATTAATTCTATAAAGTATTTAAAAATGATTGTTCTTATAAATAATTATTTAAAAAATAATAAAATACAATCACAAGTGCAACATAAATAGTACCTACTATGAATTTAATAATAAAGTTAATTTTAATTTATAACAAATACAAGTTTATAAATATACCAATAATATCTTGTCCGATTGCTTCTTCTATCACTGACACCGACAAGCGAAATATTATTTTTTTTATAATTAACTGTATTTACAACTTCAAACAAAAATTATTGTGTCTTTTTCCTCAGTTTTGTTATAGTTATAAACCACAGTGTATTATGTAATTTGTAAAAATATTTTAATAATATTGAATAAACAATGATGGTTTTATTATATTATGGCTTGAGCTCTGCGTGACAATACCACTAAAAACGTTGAGCCTTACTACAATATTAAATCGTTATACCAACACCATTATAATGGATACAATCGTTGTTTTTACTAGGTACTATTAATTTAGATAGATAATTTTGTTAGTGTTGCCGATGTTTAATAATTGGCAATTTCAAACTTTGTGATGTCAGAATAGTAAACGATAACGACGACAATGACGACAACTATGACGTCCCTATGTGAATATATTCTGCCGCTCGATACGTTTAGCGATAGATTCGGAAATCAAGGGATTACACAGTTATCTGCAGAAAACGGTTCAAATGCAATACTTTATTTAATAATTTAATGACTTTTACAGCAATTATATTTCTTATGTTATTTATAGAAAACGTAAAAATCAATTTATGTCATGTAATTTTGTACTGTTATGATATAAGATATTTCCATTTTAAAGATAAGTAATAACCTGTATGTATGATCGAAAACTTTCTATCTGTTACTAAACAATTGTTTCGACTATTTAGAATACCTTTAAAATACGGGGTAATACTTTGACTATATTGAATACTCGGCGCATTATACGAACAACGTAAGGATTGAAGAACTCATTTGTTTTGATTGCATTTATTTATTGTGATATTGGATGGGTAGGTATAGATATCATCATTAAAAATTATACATAAATTGATATAATATTTATAATTATTTTACAAATTAAATACTGAGTTTATAATATTTTATATTATGAGAAATTATTTTGCATTGATGTTTTAATGTTTACAATATACATTATAATGTACCAATTTTAGGAAGTACCTACATTATTACATTATAGAATACCTACTAATTTATATATAAAATCAAATATTGTGTGTCCATAAAATTTAATAATTTAAATGACGGTGCAATAAACATTATCATTATTTTAGATTAGCAAGTTCTCGAGGGACATTTTTAACGAGCTTATAAGTTATTATATTTACATAGGATATTCAACAATAAAGTTAAAACAATCTATATTACTTTATTAAAAAGAACAAAAGTCCAAAATAATTGTTTTATATTTAATTCTTATATGGAAAAAAAACGGATGTTCCTATAACTATTGAAATAAATTATAGTTTAACGACTTATCATTTAAATAAATTATTACCTATACTTCTAGTTGAATTTACTAAATATTTTAACAAATTAAATTATTTATATTAGTATATTAATAACCAAAATTTTAATTAATTTTGTTTAAAAAAAATTGTACTATAATTGGTTAATTTAGCTATAATACGTTTTGCTATTTTAACTAAATAAACCTTAGCTAACTTTGTATATAGTAGCTAAATAGTATTGCTGAAATAAACGTAATTCTTAATGATTTTCCAGTTAATTTTTTCAGAGTACTTAAAATTATTTGTCGAAAATTTAAATAATTAGGTATTTTAATTTTTTTTTTTAATATATAAATTAAACATATCTTTGTAGTGTAATATTATAGTTGTAGATACTTTGTAGGTAGTGAAATTATTCTTAATGAAATTGGATTATAAATATTTAATGTTTAATATCACTTAGTAAATTAATTTTTTTTTAAATAATTATTATAAAAATAATGCACTAATACAATTTTATGTTTATTGTTACAGGTTAGTTGGGGTTTAGTTAAAGAGTTCAATAATTGTTTGGTAAGTCGTTTATTAATAGTATTGTTAATTATTTGTTGATTATTATACATGTAATATGTGATGACAAGAATAGCTAAATTCGTTATTTAAAAGAATCATTATTGTAGCTATAAATCTGAATAGGCCATTATAAATAAATTGATGTATATTAGATGGAATTAATTTAAATTATATTATAAAGAAAATAAATTTATATTTAATAATCAATAATTTGATGTATTAAAAATAGCCAGTAGTGTAAGTTCTAGCTAGTAGAGTACTAGCTATTTATTTTGTTTAAGCTTCGTGTAAATATACTAAAGTACATATATATTATTTAGTTTATTGACGTTTAAATGGACATTTGTATTTATTGAAAATAACATAAAAAAAAAAACAAAAATAGAAAATGTCAGACTATTATATATGCCAATCGACCTTAAAGATTCATTGCTAATGTAAAAAGAGTTTACAAAAATAATTCCCTGAGGATATGTCAAAATCCGAATTTTCTAAAGGTATAAAAATTATGTCTGGCATATTTATCGATGAAATGGAAGAAAAGTCATGTGTATCCCAAAATATTTATAAAATTATAAAGTTACTATATATCATACTGTGCCGTTGTTATAAATATTATAAAACTTGTTCGTATTGTATTCATTTGAAATTCAACGAAACTTACTTAAATATATTTGTTTGGAGAAAATAATAAATCATTTTTATTGAACATTTAAAAACCTATATTATGAACAGTAAAAAGTATTCAATATTAAATAAAAATTGAAAATTTATTAGGTAACTTTTATTAAATTTAACACGTTTATAAATGTGAATACTTTTTTATTTACAATTAAATATTAAAAAAGCCGGGAAGCACTTCTCACGATGGGTAGAATAATGATGACAGATATATTGAATTTGAAAGCAATGATAAATCATTTCTTTCTTAAAAAAACGATTCAAAGCAAAACTTCGTCTGATATATTTTACAATTAGTATGAACTATATCAATAATATAATATAATGAACAAAATAAGTTGAAAAAGGGCAAAAAATTATTAGAATATAAAGGGATTCGAATCGAGGATACCGTTTAATAAACTAACTACACCATTTACTAATGAAACTGTTGAAAAATATTAAAAATAACCTCTTAAACTATCTGGTAAAATCGTTAAGTTTCAATTTGATATAACTTTAAAACCAAGTCAGGCTGCTAAATTCTGACTTTACCGTTATTTTCTTGATAAAAAAAATACATAATATGTATATATAAAAAAAAAAAAAATAGTAGAAAAGTTATACTTATTATGAATTAATTGACTCAAAATTGAAAACCGATATTAGTAGCCCAAAAATTGGTAAAATTTTAAAAATATTTTGTCTTCATATAATACATACATACGATTTTATTGAAAATTTCAAATTAAGAGATCTATATTATTTCCCCGAATTCAAACACATTTCATGTTTGGAAAAAAATGAAATAGCTATTAAAAAATACTATTATGATATGTGTAACTAGAATGACGTAATTTTAATACTGTATTTAGTTTTCAGGCCTAAAAGCCTAAAATTAGGACTATTATAAATTAAATGACTCAGAATTGAAAATTGCTATAAATAGCCCAAAATTCATAAAAAAAAAAAATATAATTTTTTGGCCTTCATAATATGCTGAAATATGTATTATTGAAAATTTCAAGTTTAATGATCCATTATTTCCTCAAAATTTGAACACATTTCATATTGAAATGTCAAAAAATTAAACGTTATTTAAAAAAAACAATTTAAATGGCTATTAAAAATATTGTACCAATCGATTTTTCTATTATTTTATTTTATTTTGTTTGTACCTATAATGGGGTAATTTTGTAACAATATTAAATTTTCAGGTCTTGAAAAACTAAAATTAGGAATTATGAATTGAATATCTCAAATTTTCATATTTTTATAAATAGCCTAAAAATGAGTAAAAATATTCGATAAACTGTTTTTATCATTTGTGGTAATAATTTTATGTCATTAGTATCAACATTTTCGGAGTTATTAAGAATTTTACCACAATCGTGTTTACCACTTTTTAGGCTAATTTTTTGATAGATTTTTCTTACGTGTTTATCGAATAAATAAAAAAAATCGCAATAATCTCCTCTTTAAAATACCAACTAGATTCAATTTGCTACTAGAAAATAGTGCTACTTATAATGATTGGGGCACTTCTTCTTATAGAATTTTTGTGTACAGATATAAAAAAAAATATAATCAATAAATAAAATTTCATCATCGTAAAACCAATACAATCCTTGTTTCTCTCAGAATCTAAAATATAATGTTTTCAAATTTCATACAATACTTATAATATAAGTATTATTATAATATATATATTTATTTTTGTATGGTATAAATAAATGTAATAAGTAATACTTATAGGAATAGATATTACCTTTAGTTTCATAATTAAGATAATACTTAATTATAATAAAAATTGCAGGACATTGGTACTCTTATATCTTTGAAATATATGAAAATAGATGGACAAGTTAATAAAAAATTAACTTAAATTATAGTGAAGTTAAGTTCATCTAAGAGTCACTTAATATTTAATAGTTAATTAACTACTTAATAAACTAATATCAATTCATTAAGGTTGATAGTAAAATTGAAAAAAATATTAATTTAGGTTACTGTTCAGTTAAAAAAAAAGTATTTTATTTTTTAATTTTTCATTAGAAAAATTAGAATTGAATTTTTGAAATATTTTTTTAAATATAAAGAAGCTGCTAATAAGTAATAAATAGGATAAAGATAAACGAAATAATGAACAAATTATTTCAATGGTTATAGATTGTAAATACATATTTTCAAAATTAGATACATGCGAGTATAACACTGAGACATAAGATGTTAACTTTTTTTTTTCTTTCGAATAAATTATAAACATTTTTGATATTTTGTTGTGAAAAAAAGTAAAATAGGCTTTCTTAAAAGCAAAGTTAGATTACTAGTATAATAATTTTCTAATAAAATATAAAATTTGCGATCATCATGCCTTATTGTATATTTATTCTTCTTCAAATTTGATAATTATTATATTTGGTATCATAGATTTTATCCAAATTGTATATACATTACCTATATGCAAACATTTTAATTATTTTTGGAACTTATATTTTCATGATAAATAAAATTATTTTTAAATTGAAAGTAATTTAAAAATAAATACATTTTTATCATTCTCGCGAATGTATGATATGTATGTTATGCCATATGTATGATACGATTAAATTTGCACACTTTAATGTTTCAAAATTTCTTTTGTTATGAACAGTTTTGAGTAATAATTTATTTAACATTGTATACATAATACCGTTATGTTCACTAGACCTAAAAGAAGTTATAACGGTTGTAATATATCGTAAGTTGAATACTCGTCATACATTTCTGTTGAAGTACGCATTCAGTTTATTTAGGTTCTATTTGGATTTTAATAATATTGGATAATTAACAAATAAAATATTTTAAGGAAATGTGTACTCAGAAAAAACCAGAGAATAAACTATTTTTAACGCATTTACATCAAATGTGTATGGATTTTTAGACTTAACTATAATATATACTAATAGCTAACATTTAGGTATATTTTTTATTTAACACTGATAACCATATTACAACATATTATATATGTATAAAAAAAAGTGAACTAATTATTCAGCTATTGAGTCAAGACACGAACATGTAGATAACATTATATTCTATTATGTTCCTGTCAATAAATTGTAATATCTATAAATGTGTTAGGTATAGGTCTATATTTTTATCAAAGTAGGTTGAAAGAGTTATAAATATTTTTGTTACGAATACTAAATCCTTTAAAGTTAAACAGTTTTGTAAAAATGAAATTTTTTATAATGAAATTAAAATAAACTGTACATAATCTAATATAACCTTTTACCATTGATGTTATATATAATCAATACTTTTTCGAACATAATCATACACATTATATATTTTTATAATTTTATCTCAATAACTATTTATACTATTATATTATAATTATAATATAAATTTAAAATCAATATATTGTACTTTCATATATAATAATATAGAATTTTTGTAACATTCAATAAGTAATTCATAATTTTTTTGGGGAAAATTCCATGTAAAAAATATTAACGAGAGTTTTAAATATAGTAAATTAATATTATTTATTTTTCTTATAGATGTTATTTAGGTATATTATTTTTATCTAAGTATGTAAGACTAGATTAAATAGAAGAATAACTAAATGTGTATCACTATCGAGGGTGGATACTTGAAGGGCAATAAGGGAAATGTCCCCTCATCGCTAGCAGAAAAGAACGTTATATTATATTAGAAACTCGAAAATTAACATCAAAAAACGATAATCAATTTTTTAAAACATATTTAATTATATAGTGTGAATATTTTAGGTAAATCGACTCCTTCGCTTTCAGAACCTCTTAATCGCCCTAATCAATATTTGTGTAATATATTTTTTGTAATATTTAGTAATATTACAATCATTTTTTTAATATTTAGCTTATATTTTAACACTTTTCCCAACGGTTATTATTTCTAAAGTTGTTTTCAAACAATAATACAAGTTTTGTAAATATTTTTAAATGGGGAAAAGAGAACAAGGGTGCATGTATATGCACTACAGGATACGGCCATTCATCTATGAGGAAAGCTGAATGCACAACAATATAAGTGTGTATATATGGAAAAAGGCGTAATAATTATTTTTTTATATAAACCTTTCATTGCACTTACAAACAATCCAGTGAAAATATAATGGTAACGGTTGGATCAATATAGGTAGGGTAAAGGGAACTATTTGCATTTTTCTTGTGTGGTGGAAAGAAAATATATAGAGAATGAAAAGACAGAACAAAACGGTTTTTATCGGTTTTTATTTTGATGTTAAACACAATTATTAACAACGAATAACATGATATATATATATAGTATATGATATATATTATGTACCTACATATATTTTCATTCGTGAATAAAAAAAATAAAACCGTTTTTATAGTAATTACCACGTATCTACTTATATAGTATATGATATACAAAAGGAAAGAACATCCTACTAAATAATAATATAAAATCTATATTTTAGTATAATAATATAATATAATATAATATATGAATATGATAAAGTTTCGGAATTTGTAATTTTTTTAATTTTACAACCATTTTAATCGAAAAAAATATTATTTTATTTATTTCTAATTGACCAGTCAATTATATAATATATAAAATATAGTATAGAAACCATGAGAATTTATTTACAACTCTGTTTGCGAGTTATCGATATTTCAAAATGATGCGTCACCTAACAGTTTCTATTGCCACGGCGAATATTGCGTCATTTGTTCTTTAACATGAATTAACGTGTTAAGAACTCAAAATATTATCTATAACTTAAGAATATTTATTGAAGAGAATTATATTATATTTCAATATATATAATTATATTACGTTTTTGTTTAATATTAAAATAACAAATAATTAATTTAAAAATATAAATTTTTCCAAATTTACGATGTAATATTTTTATTTTAGCCTATTTTATAGTTACCGTCAAATACGTTCTTCATATTGTATTATAAATTTGTAAATATTACTATGGTTTAATATATTTAAAATATTCACGGATTAAATTTAATTTTCAACATAATTGTCTTTAAAATGGCACTGTAGGCTTGTAGCTTTGAACCTTCGATAAATGACGGTTTTAATTAAACTACCTTTTTAGTATTGAGCGTATTAACTTTGTTACATAATAAAATTTATATTGGATTCATAAAAATATCGGGCAAACAAATTTTTAAGTCGTTACCGATTTACCGGGAATACAATTGATTGTTCTGCAATCCATTTTTTTTTACAAGAAAATCTAAAATAAATCTGTTTCTTCAGACGAAGTTTATTTTAACTTTAACATTTACAACCAAAAATAAAACTCAACATGTTTTTATTTAACAAAGACAAGCACAATATTATTGACAAAATGACCACGAAGTTATACGTAAGTATACCTATATACGGTATGCAGAGATAGATTAAGAAGGGTATATTTTTTTGAAAATTTAAAAAACGCATATTGCAATCATTCAATAAAAATTTTACTATTCAACTATTATTAAATAGGATAGTTTTGCAGTTATATTATTAAAATAATGAACTTAAATTTATATTACATAACCTGTAAGTTGAAATTCCGAAATTAAACAAAATGTATTTTCTTCTAACTTATTTGTAATAATTTATAACCATTATTTTGACATTTGCAACCTAATGGCCAATACCCTGACCGGATAATCCAATTTTGAGTTCGGATGCTAGAACGACATCGTTCTGGCATATGTTTAGTTAAAAAATCGTCCTACCAATTTCGAACCAAATTTATTATTTTGTTATTTATTCGTAATAACATGTAACTATTAATTTTAAATTTAAATTATCATGTATGGAAAATTAAAATTTAGACCGTATATTCTAGAATTGTTCTAGCAACCACAACGTTAAAAATCGTCCAACCGACTTTAAATTGATAAAATCTTTTTTTATGACCTATTTGTAAAATCTTGTAACCACAATTATTTTAGACACCTTTTTAAAATTGTTTACAGCTTACGGTGTTTACAATCTAGGTTTCTAAACATAAATTTCGAAACCTTATATCCCCGTAATATCCGTCCATCAGTTCTTTCGATTAGTTGTCATATACTTACTATAATAAGTACATAGTTATTAGAAAGATCGTTAATTCGATGGCACTAACAATTAATTTGTCATATAGTTACTAGAAAAACAGAAAATGGGATGGGTTTCCTAATGTCTGTACGTTTGTCTATCATTACAATTCGTTACCTTGGTTACCAATATAACTATTGACAATTTGTATTCGTTTTGTTGGTTCTAGTTTTCTATTCACAAGGGTAGTATGTTAAACATATTGTTTATGGAGATATAGTTTATTGTTTGAAATACGTTCAGAAACCGAACATTTTACTCGTTTAGAGAGTGTGCTTACCTATAACTTGTTTACTTATATTATATTATAATGCTCATATTAATGTATTTTTATAACATATTTTATTAGGTACCTAAAAATAAAATTAACTGTTTGTTTAATTTTTATTGATATTTTAATGGAAATTTAAATGTAAAATTGTTTCAAACTTTTCTAAACCTCTATCGAAGTACAACAACCAATCTACGTATCTTCTCTGAATATGGAACAGTAGGTATCTAAATTATACCTACAATTTAGTACGCGAACTATCAAATAATACATTGTTTGGGGTCAAATTATGTGAAAAGTAAATAGAAAGGATTTGAATATTTAACTAACTACTAAGAAAATACAGGTCGACGATGAAATATACAAAGGTCCAGATTTAATGGAACTCCTATACAATGATTTGTTAAAAATATTCCCGTTGGATAATTTTATTAATATTCTCGTATAGTTGTTTCTCTATAGATACTAAATTGATAATTATTAATTATTATTTTATATAAGAGGTAGATATATAAAGATATATTATGGTTGTAAAATTATATGAAAAGCATGTTATAGGTATATATAATTATATATATACGTGATCACGTTTGTAGTTTGAAAGTTTTGAAAGTATAATTGCAAAAATATGATAAATCTATTAAATATAAGCTATAAATATAATAAACATCATTATTTTGTCACTCTCTCTCCGATTTTGTAGTGTTGAGAATATTCCAGAGAACCAAAGGATATGTTATTTTAATATCTTTAAATTTTAGTTGGTAATATTTAAAAAGTACTAGAGATGAGGTATTATATGTCACGTACTTTCCTAAGAGAATTTTCAATTTAAGATTTATTAAATATACATTGATAGAAGTAAGAATATGCTTAGGTATTGTGGATTATACCAATTGTTAATATACTTTTTATATCGTATCTCTGTTTTCTATTAATAAATTTTGAAGTCCTATAACTTTCATACATGCTCTTCCGATATTGACTAATATAAAATATAAATTGAATAAAATGAAGTTAATCAAATTCCAAATAGTCAAGTATTAAATTTATGTTTTCATAATGACAATTTAATCACTTTACAAGAAATCAGCCCAGTTTTATTGTACCAATTAATTCTTAATAATAATTGTTATTATTTTACTACATTCAGATATAGTTATAATAAACTTAAATTAACGTTATTATTTATATGAACAACGTACATAATTTTGATTAGGTTATTAAACAAATTTAAGTCTTATAGGTAATGAATATAATATTATCAGATTAATAACAAAAAAGCATTAATTGTACTTTGTGAATTTCAATGAAATAATTTTAATAATGTATTTCAATAATTTAAAATAGGTGTGCTTTGTTCTGATGAGTAGGTAGTAGGTACTCTGCAAGATTATGTCAGGAACACGGTTTGACAGAATGGATCATATGTCAATGAATATCGCGACATTATGCATATAAATATTGTTAACATACGATATTTGATATTAAAATTGAAATATGTTAATATTTTAATACAATATTAGTATTTAATTTTATATATTATAGTAAAAATATTGGTATTTTAGTCACACGAATTCTTACATGATCTACCATATTTACATTTTTTTCAATTTTGAGTCACATAATACATTGTTTTAACTATACCTAGTAATAACAATAGTAAAATAAGTGACAAATATAATGATTATTCCCTCATAGAATAGTTTGATAATTTAATTTCATCATTCTACCACTATATTTCATAAAAAAAACCGCCAATAGTTGTATATACTCGTATAAAAAAAATAAAAGATAAAAATAATTTTTCAAATTAAAAGTAATGTCACGTTCCACATAAAATCGACAACAGTCGTATTATTCTCACACAATACTGAATTTAAGTCAATCTGTATAACACTGCAACAACATTGCAATCTTTAATCTTTTCATAATTATATACCTACTGATTTTTTACAATATACCGGAGATCGCTAGAAACAGATAAACCGAACGTAACAAAAAGGTACCAAAAATTATACAAACATAGGGAAGTAATCTTGTTCAAGTCCAAATATGATGGAGGAGATTATATCAGAGAGTAAAAACGAGTTTAAATATTTTAGCTTTGGGTTTTCGGGATAAAAAGAAATTGGTTTGAATTTTTATTTTTGTTTTATATTTTGTGTTTGAAACTGGTTTGATTTTTTTCAGTTTGGTGGTTATGCGCTTGAAATTGATTTCCATTTTTTCAGGGTTTTGGTTTTCTGATTTAAAAAACAATAAGTTTTCATAAATTTTTGAACAATTTGTAACAACCTAGGCTGCGATATACTTGTAGAATCAAATATAGCAAGTTTTGTAGTATAATATTATGTTTTACGCGCGGTATATCTTAAAATTTCATAAATATAAAAAGAAAAACTGAATAATTAGGTACGTATGCAATTACTCACTATATATTATTATAGAATAGATTTCTGTCCTATAAATAAAATTACATTAAAATAGACAAATAAATAATATTGTAATTATAACATTATTTTGTCGGTCGATTCCAATATTTTATCTTGATTTAAAAAATGTTTATAAATATGCGATAAATTGTGAAAATGTGGCATACTTTAAAATTTTATTGATAGTCATTAATAATGGTTTATCTATAATCTATATTAACCATTAACTTCTGCCATGGTATATTAAATATAATGTTCATAAAATATAAAATGGGCATGTAACACTACAGTTTCAGACTTACGGTCCATTGAGTTTGAATCCAGCTACCATCTCTCAGAATACGACAGTCAACATATTATAATTTAAAAAGCCGGTCAGTAGGGGGTGGAAGCACTTCGCTCGTCGGATGTCAGTATGGATGGATGCACTTCGCTACTGGGCAGGATACTCTTGGTGGATGTATTGCATTTGAAAGCAATGATAAATCATTGCATTCAATAAAACGATTCTGAGCGTAGCTTCGGTGTAGTATAC
>JAIPRL010009119.1:0-18445 GCA_025469235.1 Pemphigus obesinymphae | reverse complement strand
ACTTATAGTTTGCTTTTATTCAACTGTTAGATTATCATAAAACGTAATATACCTAATTATATAATCAGTGGTGTATACGGGGGTATACCGTATATTAATCGATGATTCGATATATCAATTAATCGATTATGCGATATATCGATTAATCGATGATTCGATGTATCGATTAATCGATGATTCGATATATCGATTAATCGATGATTCGATGTATCGATAATCGATGTATCGTGAAGATTAATCGATGCTCGATTAATCGATTAAAATTTTCTTTTAAAAAACATCGATTAATCGATTATATCGTTATCAAAAAACTATTAATCGGAATAATCGCGCAGCCCTACTAAAAACTATTCATTTTTGAAAAGCATAGAATATAATAATAATTATGTACTGATTTAAATGGTATTTATTAAACCAAAATATAAAAATACGTTTTACAAAAACCGAAAATTACAAAATAATAAAACTTATACGTTCTATACCCAAAATTTAAGCGTGCATCTTTCATTTCACCAAACAGGTCTTCCAAGTTGTCTTATTTCAATTTTCTGTGAATATAATACTGAATTTTTATCCACTATATTATAATAATATAATATACACCCATAATACAAGAATAAATTAAATAAATAATAAAGAAATATAGAAATTATATAAATGTACACGCGTCACGAACACGAACACAGTAAATACACATTATTCCGTATTATTCCGTAGTCCACATGCATGTCGAGCGACGATTCGTATCGCTCCGGCGGCCGCATTATTACCGAATTCCCCTCCTATGTTTTTGTGTTTTGATCATATAGTTATGACGGGCTATTATCAAAGTCGCCTCATCGCCGAACGGTGTTTGTTACTCGATAACCGCACAAATGAATAATAGGTACCTATTTAAATCGTGCTATTACCTACCTATATGTATTTTTAAACTCTGATTACCTTATAGTGTTTTCATAACAATGGAAAACAATTTTTACTTTCAATAATAATATTTTGAAAATGTATTTCAATGTAAATATAAATAATTGTTAATATTTAAATCAATATCTAACTTGTTAATAAGTAATTTTCTATAATTTTAAAGGGGGGGGGGGCGATCTTTCCGTCACCCTTACACATGAGTCGCTACTGACTGATAAATTATCTATTATAATTTCGAGTCTGTATAGGATATTATACAATATGCATATAATAAATTTTAATTGTTGAAATTCACATTAGGTACCAATATTTTACCGACTTATTAGTGGTATTTATAACTAATGACTTATGACTTTTAACTAATATTCAGTCTTGGGAAAATTACTTTTTAAAAGTAATAAAATTACAATTACTCGTTACATTTCTAAAATGTAGTGACATTACATTTTCATTACCCAAATTGAAGTAATGAAAATAATTTACTTTTAAAGTTAAAAAATAATGCGTTACTATTAAAATTACTTTAAAATATTTTGTTGTCTTTTGTTCTGTAATTTATGAATCACGTATAGTCTCATGAGTCATAATATTATGTCGTCCGTCATATTATGTAGGTAGTAGGTACACTTATTACTATTTACAGTGTTGGGGAAGTTACTTTTAAAAAGTAATTGAATTAAGTTACAAGTTACATTAAATAAAAGTAATTGGATTACTTTCAAGGTACTTAAAAAAATTTGTAATTGAATTACATACTGAATTACTTAAAAAGTAACGAAGTTACAAATGATGTCATTTTTTTTTTGCATAAAATGTTAAAATTAATAATATTTTTCACATTTGAGATCTTAATTGGATCGTCTTAGCTCGGAACGGTACAAAAATTAAACTTTAATACACATACACTTTTGAATGACCACACATTACATCTGATGGACTCGGCAGGTTTCCTTTTTGTTTGGATCGGCTCGGACTGATATGCACGAAATAACATAATATGCTAAATGTCCGATACGACTTTCCTACATATATTGATGTATTTTAATATTTTTATTTCATCTTTGCTCTTGTCTAGTCATGTAAATAGGAAATAAAGAATAACGTTTTACTATATTTGTTTTTATGTGTATTAATTTTGTTTTGATAAAAGTGCAATACACTTATTTATTATCGCACGAAAATGTTTAAATAATTATATTTAAATGCGCCCAGCTTTAGACAAAACACTAGTATTTGTGTAGGTACAGTTACAGTAAATAAACTATCTTAACAGTTTATCACAGAACAGAAACTGAAAAAACCATTGAGTAAACAATTTATTAATTACATTTTTTATACTGAATATTTTTTTATTTAATATATTATTTTAGATTCTGAATGGAACGTGGAATGTACCTATTGGTTTTCAATGATGTGTTTTATATTTAAGTACCTATATACAGTTTTTCTCCTTTTTTGGATAGGAAAATAAAATTTTCAAAACCATTTATATTAATAATAATAATACACTTCAATATTGTAACTACCATGGATCGAATAACTTTTTTTTTATTATTATCATTATTAATTATTATATATTTTTATAAAAATTTTAGGAGATTGATATTTTAATATTTAACCTTTATGTAATGCTGCAATCCAGATCATATTGATAAAGATAATATCTTAATTCGTGAATACGAGATAAAACCTTTTTAAGTTATTTTATCTTGTTGATCCATTATATTATATGTCCATTATGATATAAAAAATATAAATTTTATTATAACATATTTTATAATTATAAATGACGACACTGCCATTGGATACGAAATGGAAAAAAAATCTAACTTTTTAGATGATAAAATAGGGGAGAGGAGGGTCTAGGCAAATATCATGAGATTTATTTTCCGCCAGAAACTATAAATTAAGAACTTATAAATTAAAAGGAACGCAATTACCACTGCGTTACTCAAAAAAGTAATTGCGTTACAGTAACTTGTAACTTGAGTTAAGTTACTACCCAACACTGATTATTTACTACCTAATTAAATTTTTATTAACATAGGCTTGTCCAGGATTTTATGTCAGATGCAGTGAATAGCATAATCGTATAGATATAGGCAGAATCATAAATTTAAATTATTAAATTAAAAAGTTTACCTCTAAAATCAATGATCGATTTTAAGTATCAATTTTGGAAGATTGTGAATGAAACTAAAACGATAAAATCTTATATATTCTGATTTTTCCAATAAAAAAACATCTCAAAAAAGTTTCTAAAATATGTAAAGTCAGTTCAAGTATTTATTTATAACAAAATTTTTATTTAATTATTTATCAATTTAAGCCAATTAAAAAAAAAAAAATTCTGACACACTAAAATCAAATGAAGAACTTAAAAATAAATAAATAAATTGTATTTTAGTAAATTAAATTATTGATATTATATATTTTTATTTTAAATGTAGTTTCAAGTAACGTGTTTCAATTATTAAAATTACTTTTTAAAAGTAATGAAATTACTCATGAATTAATGTAACTAAATTATGTAATTTCGATACAGTAATGAGTAATTTAAATTACTTTCCAACACTGCTAATATTTCAAATTAGAGTACTTGTAGTATTCAAGGAGTATTAAAATATTGGTATACTACAGGTATATAGTTAATATTTGACATTTAAAATTATTAATGCTAATTAGGACCTATATATTATATGAAATAAATGGAGTTCATGATATTATCCAAAATAAACAAACAGATCATTTAATTTAATTACCTAACTATAATTATTTTCAATTGTTAATATTTTTTATTAAATTTAATTGAGACTATTAAATTAATAAATAGAAAACTATGTATATATTTGTACATGTTTTATGGTCAGTTAGGTATAATAAATATGTATTCTCAATTCTAACATAATTTATTTAAATATTGTTAGAAGTTAAGAAGACAACACGTTCAACAAAGAGAATAACTAAAACACGTAAAGAGATTACATCGATTGGTATGTATTTCGATAATATATTTTATCTATTCAAATGTAGCCAAAATGTTATAATAATTATGAATGAATTATTGTTTTTTTCATATATTAATAATTATATATATTATTATATTATATTATATTATATTATATACACTGTATAACGCATAGCTTCAATACTTCATCTTCAGCCTATTATTTAGATGGTTTTAAATAGCTTTTGTCAATTTATAACGTACAGACAGCTTTTATTTTAATGCTACTTAATCTCAATATTTAGATTAATGATAATGGCTGGTATAATCCATAATATTACTAATGGTAAGTCTACTTAGTTAAATTTATGGACCAAAATGCATGTATAAGGATAGGTTTTTTATAATCTAACATAAACAATTTGTATTTGTTTAAATTCAAGCTTACAGTATGAAATTGCATGTGTTTATGTTTATATTATTACAGTTTAATTGAATATAACTGGTGTACCCAATATTTTAATTAATTAAGACAAATTTTTTTATTTTTCTTACATTATTTTAATAAAAATCTTTTTGTAGCTATGATTATTGTTTTAGAATACATAAAATATTTTAAAAGTTATTGTTAAAATCATATATATTCGAATTATGATATTTTTCATTTGATTCCATTCATTCGCTTTAGATAATAGTTACATTATAATAATAATAATAATAATTACAATAATAATAATAATAGGAATATTATTGATTTGGCTTTTAGTAAATTCACAATCATAATTCTACGATTAAAAAAATATTTTTAATTAAAATGAAATATAGGGTACATCAACAATATAAATAATATAATTAATTAATAAATATAACATATTGTGTATGAATAATGGTCGTATTATTTAAACAAATAAGTGCTCGTGGAATCGTGATGAAATGCTCTATTTTGACTTTGTGCTTTTTATGTATGTATTATGTTGTTTTGTAAAACTACGCTTCTTCGACAATTTCTTCGATTATCTTTATCTTTTACTGCAATGCTTTAAAGTGGATTCTTCATAAAATTCAATAAATTATACAAATTTTTTGATAAATACTTTGGTATATCCACAGAAAATGAACAAGAACAGAAAATTATGGATGATAGTAATGTCACAATTACTGAAGTTACCGATAATGATGTGGTAATAGATGAAGTTACTCAACCAGAGGAATATATAACAGAAATAGTATCAGAAAAAGAACCCATAAAAATTGAAAAAGTAAAAAAAATAATCAAAAATGTAGAAGATGTATCTCAGCGTCTAGATACCGAAGAAGAAGAGATAATGACAGAAAAAACGAAAAAAATTGTAAAAAGAATTAAAGAAAAAATATCAAAAATTGGAGAAGAAACTATTCCTGATGAAACGACGTACGAATTTAATATAGACAAATATCCTGCTGTAGTTCCAACTATTTTAAAAACATCAAAAACTATAAACGAAGCAACAGCACAGCAAGAAGCCATTGAGTTGTCTACTGATATTAATAATGTACGTGATAAAGCTCAAATAAGCATCATAACTCGAAATGTTGCCGAATGTATAGTTACGCAGGGCGAGGAAAAAGAAGAAACTCGAAAAGAGACATTAAATGTGAAGACATTTAAAGCCAATTCAGTTTTAGAAATAAATGAAAGTTTTTCAATTAACAATCCAGATACCCAATCACCACTAGAAGATATTATTAAAACTTTTGACATAGTATCATGTGTTGCGAAAAAAGATATTATACCTAAAGAAAGTATAACAATTAGTGAAATTTATCCCGATCAAACTTTAGGAGAAGAAACTGAATATAAACAACAAAATAAAGAGGCTAAGGTGACAATAATTTCACATTCTCAAAAAGTAGTTACAGAGTTTATAGCATCTACAAAAGAAGGTGAATTTAAACATGAATATATACCAGAGAAGAAAACAGCTGTTCAAGATTATATTGAACATGAGAGTATTAATGTTGTGGAAGTAAATGAAGCGTACGCTGAAAGTCAATTAATAGATGACGTGAAACCAACACCAGTGAAGTCTTTTATTGAATATCCTCTTAATGAACAACTAACTATTACTGAATTACATTCAGAAATTCAACCAGAAAAATACTATCCAGAAATAATAGTACCCACTGAAGTAGCTAATAAATTAATAGTACCGTCAAATAATGCTATAACGACATTTGAAATAGAAGCTTCCGAAAAAGAATCGAAATATAATCCATTACAATCACCTATAGGATATAAAGCTGATATTTCAATCATTCCAGAAAAATGTATTCAGGTTACCGAATCAAACACACAAGAAAAAGAAACTAAATTGCCTGAAGAAAAAATACCAGAAAAATCGTTTGCAAATACTGATATAATTGCACAATCATGTATAATCGTGAATTCAGTTAATCAACAGGAAAGTGAAAAAACGTTTACTTGTCAATTACCTGAATCTCATACCGCGATATTAACATTAAATAATGCTAATAAAGTATGTACTTCATCTATGGTAGAAATGAATGAAGCTGAATCCGATTTGAAAATTCCAATTATTCCAGAAATAAAACACATTAAAAGTATAATTTTAGGTTTAGAAGTACCTGATGTTACCGAAGTTATAGTAAACGAAACTGAATCTGAGCTTATGTTACAATCGGCATTAGAATTATTACCAGAAACTAGTTTTACCCAAAGTCACTCATATATTGTTACTGAAACTACAACTGGTGATTTTCCTACAGAATTAGTAACTAATTTGAATTACAAAATGGATGAAGCTACACAAAACTTTGAAGAAGTAGAAGCAAAACAAATTTCTCAAATTAATGTACAAGAGAGCAATGTCCCAATAAATGAAACTTCAAAACCAACCTCAGTTAAACCAGAAACAAGTTTTGCTCCTATTCAAAGTATAACTGTAGAACAAACAATTGTTGCTGAACAAGAACAATCTTTGGTTTTAAAAGCGCACCCAGATTTACATACATCTATTACTGTACCAACACATACTTTACAAGTCATAGTTATTGAAGAAATTACTCCAGATAATTGTATTACAAATTTAGAAGGAATTCAACCTATAACAAAAATAGCAAATGTAAATTTTGTAGGTGGCCAAAGTATTGTAGTAAAGGAGGTAGAAGCATTTGAATCAGAATCTAATTTAATACCCAACGATAAACCGAAAAATGTACATGCAAATCCAGTAATTTCTGGTCACGATGTAGCTGAAACATTAGAAGTTGTTTCCAATGATGCTATTGAACTATTGAATGTAGAAAAATATCTAAATGATAAAGCAAAGATAGAACATGTTCCATACCAAGCTATTGTATCAGAAGTAACATCTGTAAATGAACTAGAAGATATTTTAGTGAATAAGGAAAAGAAACAGATAAAAACTGTAAATGTTACAATTGATGAAGTTGTTGGAGTAAACGTTACAGAACAACCGGTTTATGAAAAAGAATTTGTATCGATTGAACAAGTTTCATTAAAAACCAAAAATGCACAAGCTGAGTTTGTCCCAATTGAGATTGCAGATCACTCAGAAATTATAACGGGGGATTATACTTTGGATTTAATACAACCAGAAATTCAGAAATCGCATGCTTATCATCAACCTAGTACATTTGAAAGTGTAATGTCCTTTGAAACAGAAATATCTGAAAGAGAACATGTTATGTCTGACAATAAAATTCCATTAACTCGTTCAGCAAATACGTCAATGGTTGTAGAAGAAGCAATAGAAATTACAGAAATAATTTCTAACAATAGACCAGAAAACATTTCAATTTCAATAGAATCTAAAGAAGAAAATGCTCAAACTAATATAATACCTTTCAAATCTCTAGAAATGCAAGATATCATGACTTGTGAAAATGTTGAAAAAGTTAAAGAAACAAATACATTAACTGCAGTAGCATATATATCTCAAAAACCATTGCATAGTTTAGAAACAAGTTTAATGGTGCCAGCTGATTCAGAAAATATTTTATCAGAATTTATAATGCCTGACTCAAAAATAGCTGAAACTAATTATGCTGAACTGGATATTCCAATTAGTGTGGTAGAAATTTTAACACAAGATAAAGAGATAGATTTTAATGCTGGAGAAGTACAATTGAAAACATTGGATAATCAAGAAATTATTTTAGAAGAAAGTCACATGACATCAGAAACTATAGCATGTAGTTCTACTAGTGAATTTGATGAGTTTATACCACAATCAGTATATGCATTAACGTCTAAAAGTCCTCAAATAGCGATTGAGTTATTAGAAAATTCTTCTTTAGAAAAAGAAGGTAAATTGTTAGATAGTGATAAAAATCATGAAAGACGTGCTGATTTCACGTATGAAGAAATTAAGAGCATTCAAATAACTGAACAAATTCAACTAGATACAAAAGAAGACCTAATTATGGAAATTAAACCAACAGAAAGAAAAAGTAATATAATAATTACAGGACAAGATATTGCAGAAATAGCAGAGACTAAGGTAGAAAGTCCAATAGAAGAACTTAAAATAGAATTTCCGAAACAAGAATTGGCTAAAACCATTCAGGATAAAGAAGTACATAGTCTTAAAGTATCTGAAATAATAGCACAAGAAACGGAAACCTCATTAGAGGATATTCAACAATATAATTCAAGAATAGTAAATATTTCTATTGAAGATAACGTAAGGAGTTGTGTGGTAACAGAAATATTTCCTACAGAAAAAGAAAGTCAATTTTCTGAACAACCAAAGCCTATTCATCATCATGCAGAACAAGAAATTTTGAGTCACGAAGGATTGCAAGTCAATGAAACAAATATATCAATTTCTGAAGAGAAATTGGACGATTTTGAATATTCTACCAAAGTTGGAAATCAAGTCATTGAACCCCTTGAAAGTATTGAAATATCTGAAGTAAATGTTCAAGAATTAGAAGACAGTTTAATTGAATCAGAACAACCACAATCCAAACACGCTACTCATAGTTTTAATGAAAATCTAGGACTAATTATAAAATCAACAGTTACAAATGACAAGGAAAATGAACTAACAATTAATAAGTTAAAAACCAAAACGGCTACCAAAGTGTCAAATTTAATTGATTATAGAGCACCCGAAAATTATGAAAAAACTACCTTAGAATGTGTTGAACCAATTATAGATTATAAGGAAACTTTGCACAAAGCTTCATCAGAACATGTATTATTAGAAGGCATTAGCACAATTATAGTAAACACACAGGATAATGAAATGCCTTTCAATCTACAAAAAGATACTGCGAAAACTGCCTCTCTAGAATATGAAACGAGACAAACTGTAGATGTAACTGAAGTATATTTAGGAGAATCAGAGTCAAACATTGTCTCAACTACTTTACCTCGAAGTCATATGGCAGTTAGTGATGTGTCTGAAACACAACAAGTCGCGTCTAGTTTTGAAGTTGTACCACAAAATGTAACACATGATATAAATGTACAGACTTTACCATCGGTTATTAATATAATGCCACAATCAACGGAAACTCATAGTTGTGAAGTGACTGAAGTAATTTGTAATGAAACTGAATCGCCATTTAAATCAGTTAAAAATTTAACAAAAACTTGTAATTTTACTGTACAATCTGATCATAATATTGAAGTAACAGAAATTGTGACAAATGAATTAGAAGAGACATTTGAAGTAAACGAAAGAAGTAAAATTTCAGAAGCCAATATAGTATTTGATGAAAACCAAACTGTCACTATTGAAGAAATAGAAACTTCTGACGATATTGTTCCATTAACTGATAATATTTTAAAACCAATAAATGCAACAAAACAATTGGAGCCATTGTTGGGACTTTCTGTAATGGAAGTCACACCAGAAGAATCCGAAGATTTATATGAAAAAAAATCAAAACCATTAGAAAAATATGGGACTCAAATATTACCTGAAAACCAAAGTTTAAATGTGACTTCGACTGTCGTAGTTGAAAAAGAAAATACATTAAATAAACAAAAGTTTGAAATAACACAAAACGCTCAAATTTCTTCAGTATATAATCCAAAAACAGTTGTTCAACTACAAGAGAATATTGTGCAAATGAGTACAATCGATTTAAATACTTCTAAACCAAATGAAATATATTTAGAATCTTTTCAAATTCCATATGATTCAATCACCCAAATTGAAGTTAGTCCTTTTGAAAAAGAAAGTTCATTGAATGTAAATTTAAGTGGAAAAAAAGAAATAGCAAACGTTAATGTAAATAGTATTAATATTCTAGGTACAACAGAAATTATAACAGGTGATAAGGAATCTATTTATATTCCATTAATAAAACCAAATGAAAAGCATGCTATAATCGATATGACAGATAGTCAAGCAGTTAGTAATATTTTTGAAGTAAAAACAGAGTATAGCTCAAGTGATTTAAAATTACCAGCAGTAATAACATGTTTAGCAACACCAAGTCAAGAAGTTTTTCACGGTGTAATGATAACTGATAATTCTACTCAAGATAAAGAGGAACTATTTGAAGGAGAATTTATACCATCATTTTCAGTAGCCAATATAAATGTACAAAATGAAAAAGATATTAAAACTATAACAGAAGTTATAACTCAAGAACAAGAAGGACATGTTAAAAAATTAGACATCCCATCTGCAAAGAAAGCCCAAATAGAAGTAACTTCTGGACAGGAAATAGCAGAAAAAATGGAAGTATTATCAAATACTGCTTTAGGATCATTAACAAATTTTAAACCTAAATCATCAAATGCAGTTCCTGTACAAGATACATATGAATGTATTCAATCTACTATAACTATTACTGAAGATAAAGAAAAGCCATTACATTCAAGTTTAGTCTATGAAAAGTCTACAGTTAACATAAATATTGAAGAATCAAAAAGTGTTAATGTAACTGAAGTAGTTGTAGAAGATAAAGAAGAAAAATATATTATTCCAGACTTGCCAAAAATGCGAACTGCTGGAAAAAATATTTTACCAAATGAGGCGGCAGAAACGACCGTCGTATTAGCCGATGTGCATTTAACAGAATTCGATAAATATAAACCAAAAGAAGAATTAGCAAATATTGTTCATGAAACACATATTAATGTAGCGCAAACTGAAACAACTGTACATGAGAGTGAGAAATATCTACAACCAACAGAAACAATTACTAAGAATGCGGAACTTATAATGATTCCAAACAAAAGTGTAATAGTAACAGAAACAATAACTGATGATAATGATGAAAAACTAGTCGCTGAACTCGTACAAAAAACCCAAAAAGCCATTTCTTCATTAACTACATTACATGAAGTTCCACAAGTTTCAGAAATTGTTTCGTCGGTTACAACTAGTGATGTATTTGTTCCTATTATAAATACGGATAACGCAATGGTTACACAAACAAAACTATACGACACAGCAATTTCAACAGAAATTAATGCGTTTGAAAAAGAAAATAATTTTATTGAAAAACCCAAATTTGATGATTTTAAAGCAGAAGTTACATTCAAGGAAGATAAATCACTAAATGTTATTGAAACAGTTTTTAATGAAACAGAACAACCGTTAGACACTATCAAATATGATGGAAAACAAGCATCATTAACACAGTCTACACTTGACTTTGTAACAATTACGGAAAATTCACCAATTGAAATGGAACAATTCTTTAACTCGGCAAAAATACCAGAAAGTCAAACTGTTAGTATCACATTTGAAAATAACTTAAACTTGCAAGTGTCTGAAGTGAATGCAGTAGAAAAAGAAAATAATTTTATAGAAAGACCCAAATTTGAAGAATTTAAAGCTGAAGTGACATTTAAAGAAGATAAATCACTAAATGTTATCGAAACAGTTTTTGATGAAACAGAACAACCGTTAGACACTATCAAATATGATGAAAAACAAGCCTCACTAACTCAGACAACTCAAAACATTGTGATAATTTCGGAAACTTCACCAATTGAAATGGAACAATCCTTCAACATAGCAATAATACCAGAAAGTCAAACCGTTAATGTTACATTTGAAAATAACTTGAACTTGCAAGTGTCTGAAGTGGATGTAGCAGACAAAGAAAATGATTTTATAGAAAAACCCAAATTTGAAAAATTTAAAGCTGAAGTTACATTTAAAGAAGATAAATCATTAAATGTTGTGGAAACAGTTTTTAATGAAATAGAACAACCATTAGAAATACCCAAACTAGATGAAAAACAAGCCTCACTAACTCAGACAACACATGACTTTGTAACAATTTCAGAAACTTCGCCAATTGAAATGGAGCAATCTTTCAACTCTGCGAAAACACCAGAAAGACAAACTGTTAATGTGATCTTTGAAAATAATTTAAACTTGCAGGTGTCCGAAGTAAATGCTGAAGATAAGGAAAATAATTTTATCGAAAAACCCAAATTTGAAAAATTTAAAGCAGAAGTGACATTTAAAGAAGATAAATCACTAAATGTTATCGAAACAGTTTTTGATGAAACAGAACAACCGTTAGACACTATCAAATATGATGAAAAACAAGCGTCATTAACACAGTCTACACTTGACTTTGTAACAATTACGGAAAATTCACCATTTGAAATGGAACAATTCTTTAACTCAACAAAAATACCTGAAAGTCAAACTGTTAATGTTGCATTTGAAAATAACTTAAACTTACAAGTGTTTGAAGTGAATACAGTAGATAAAGAAAATAATTTTATAGAAAAGCCCAAAATTGAAGAATTTAAAGCTCAAGTTAAATTTAAAGAAGACAAATCATTAAATATCGTGGAAACAGTTTTCAATGAAATAGAACAACCATTAGAAATAACCAAACTAGATGAAAAACAAGCCTTACTAACTCAAACAACTCATGACTTTGTGACAATTTCGGAAACTTCGCCAATTGAAATGGAACAATCCTTTAACACGGCGAAAATACCAGAAAGTCAAACCGTTAATGTGACATTTGAAAATAACTTGAACTTGCAGGTTTTCGAAGTGAATGCAGAAGATAAAGAGAATGATTTTATAGAAAAACCCAAATTTGATGAATTTAAAGCAGAAGTGACATTCAAAGAAGATAAATCATTAAATGTTGTGCAAACAGTTCTTAATGAAATAGAACAACCATTAGAAATACCCAAACTAGATGAAAAACAAGCCTCACTAACTCAGACAACACATGACTTTGTGACAATTTCGGAAACTTCGCCAATTGAATCGGAACAATCCTTCAACACGGTAAAAATACCAGAAAGTCAAACCGTTAATGTAACATTTGAAAATAATTTGAATATACAGGTATCTGAGGTGAATTCTGAGGTTAAAGAAAATGAGTTAATAACAACTATTCAAAAGCCTCAAATTGCTACCACTCCTGACATATATACACAACAAAGTTTAAATATTACAGAAGTAATAACTGGTATAAATGTGAAAAATATACCACAACTAACTCAACCAGACCACGCCATAGCAAGTGAAACTCACTTAACGTGTCTAAGTTTATTACAAACTGAGTTAAATATATCTGAATCAGAAGGTATCCTGGAAAACATAAAGAGCACAGAGGAAAAGGCTATAGTTAAAACAGATACATTAGAAAATATTATAAGTACAGAACAAGTAGTATCTGAAAAAGAGGGAAACTTAACAGAATTAGAAAAGATTGATTTAAAACATGCCAATGTTTTATTGGAAGAAATTAAATCTAGTGTCATAGTTTCAAATGTAATCAGTGAAGACAAAGAAACAGAATTTAGTCTTCAACCGAAACGAAAAATTTCAGTAGCGAATGTTGTTTCAACAAGTCTGGAAGCAATTACGAGAATCGAACAACAAATATCAGAAAAAGAAGGTAATTTAAATTTAGAAATTCCAAAAGATGAAATTGCTCAAATAACATTTGAAGATTCTCAGTCTGGTATTATAGTGTCTAATGTTATTCCTGAAGATAAGGAAGAAAATCTAATGTTAACAATGAAAACATATTCTAAGGCGAAAATTACTACAGAAAACTATGAGAGTATAATAAGGAATGAAGAAACCGTATCTGAAAAAGAAGAATATATAATACCAGAACCTAAACCAAGTACAATAAATGCATTTGTTACCATTGAAAAACCAAAGAAAGGAGCGATAATTTCAGAAGTAACAAGTAATGAAAAAGAAAGTGAATTTCATGCAACAAAAACAAGAAAACCTTCATTGGCAATAATATCGACGGAAGAATTAAAATCAATATTGACGTCAGAGACTCAACTATTATCTAACGTTGATGAACTAAATTTACCAGATATAGTTACAGAAAAAGCTGCTAAGGTGAAATTGGACGAGTTAAAATATTTGACTGTTGAAGAATCGGTTTCTAATGAAAGAGAATCGGTTATGAATGAAGAACATTCAGTTGAGTACAATATTACACCAACGGTTTTAGAATTATTACCATTAGAATCAAATGAAATTATTCCCGAAACACAACCAATTGAAATGAAAGAAAAAAAACCAACAAAACAAGTAGCCAAAAAAGGAAAACCAATGAAAAATCAAAGTCTTGAAGTAAATGAAGATTTAATATTAGAAACGACTGTTGATCTAAAACAAGAATCATTAAGCAAATATAGAGCATCCGTCACAGACACCACATTGAGCACAGGTAAACTTATATATTGTATCTTGTAAAAAAAATACGGCACTTACTATCAGCCGAATTGAATTAACAAAACAAATTTTACGTAAATAAATTATGTAAATAATATAGATTATACAAACATAGAATTAGAATAGCATAAAATATTAGATTAACTAGCATGATGACAATAACATATAATGCCCCACTTTAGGAGGTTATATAAAAAAAAAATGCACTAATTTAAAGTTGTATAAAACAACAAAGTAAAAGTCCACATTCAAATACTATTTGTCCGAATAAAATCCACTATTATAAAATGTATATAAATAACATTAAAAGCAGAATAAAGAATCAAACAAGATCTAATAAAAAAATTTAACTTAAATAAATAATAAAATAAATACAAAAGTATAATGATAAAAACTACAACAAAAATACAAATAATGACAAAAAAAAAATTTAATTAAAAACGAAATAATATTCTTAAAAGGAAAAACTTAATATACAAAAAAATCTTAACACAAGGAAAATATGAAAAATAAATGCCAATTTAAAACAGACGAACATACAATCCGTAATATAGAAAAAAAGAGAAACAATAGTATAACTAGAAACATTCGATATATTTTTAATATTACATTATGATATTTAAGTGTTAGAAAGAATATATACTAAAAATAAATATGTTTCAATTACATAATCTCTTTTAGATTTGGATATAAAAAATATAAAATTTTTAGTCTTCGAATAGAAAAAATCAAATTGACACAATATTCAAATAACATGAAAATGTAAAAAAACTATAAATGAATAAAATAAACTATAGAACTACACCCAAAAATTATCAACATAGAATAAATAGATAATTGAAAATACTGATAATCTATTTAAACTAAATATCCTATTCAAACATGTTATCCAAAAAAAGGTGTTGTCATTGAAAAACAAAATTCATATTTCTATATATCCTATTACATTCATAATAACCATTAAAAAGGTAAAAAATATTCAAAGAGACATATAGTGGTTAAAATTATATCAAAGAATATGTATAATAATATGAACAAATTATATAGTATATATAATTAATAACACATATTACACAACAACATAAACACAATTTTAAACAAATTACAGATGACATATCGCCAGTACTACAAGAAGCACAGCATACAACAGCAGTAATAATTACACACACAAAAGACACATTAACAAAAAAAAATGAAAAAAAGAAAATTACAAAAAAAGTCAAAGAAGGAGAGGAAAGTTTAGAATTAATAGAGGCTAAACCAGAAATGTCAGAAATTATAGATGAGATAAAAACCCCAATTACTGTGATTGAGTATAAAAACCCTGAGGAAACTCTTGTGCCGACTGATGAGACTACATCCGTTGATATTAAAACAACAACAGTTATTGAAGGTGGTAAGAAAAAAGTAATTAAGAAGAAAACTATAAAGACAATTAAAGACGGAAAGGAAACTGTAGAAATCATAGAGTCTAAACCAGAGATTTCGGAAATTGTAGATGAGGAAACCACACCAATTCCTGAAATTGAGTATGAAAAACCTGAGGAAACTATTGTGTCGACCGATGAAACTACTTCCGTTGATATTAAAACAACAACAGTTATTGAAGGAGGTAAGAAAAAAGTAACTAAGAAGAAAACTATAAAGACAATTAAAGACGGAAAGGAAACTGTAGAAGTCATAGAGTCTAAACCAGAGATTTCGGAAATTGTAGATGAGGAAACCACACCAATTCCTGAAATTGAGTATAAAAAACCTGAGGAAACTATTGTAACGACTGATGACGCTACTTCCGTTGATATTAAAACAACAACAGTTATTGAAGGTGGTAAGAAAAGAGTAACTAAGAAGAAAACTATAAAGACAATTAATGACGGAAAGGAAACTGTAGAAGTCATAGAGTCTAAACCAGAGATTTCGGAAATTGTAGAAGAGGAAACCACACCAATTCCTGAAATTGAGTATAAAAAACCTGAGGAAACAACTGTGCCGACTGATGAGGCTACTTCCGTTGATGTTAAAACAACAACAGTTATTGAAGGTGGTAAGAAAAAAGTAACTAAGAAGAAAACTATAAAGACAATTAAAGACGAAAAGGAATCTGTAAAAGTCATAGAGTCTAAACCAGAGATTTCGGAAATTGTAGATGAGGAAACCACACCAATTCCTGAAATTGAGTATAAAAAACCTGAGGAAACTACTGTGCCGACTGATGAGGCTACTTCCGTTGATGTTAAAACAACAACAATTATTGAAGGTGGTAAGAAAAAAGTAACTAAGAAGAAAACTATAAAGACAATTAAAGACGGAAAGGAAACTATAGAAGTCATAGAGTCTAAACCAGAGATTTCGGAAATTGTAGATGAGGAAACTACAATAATTCCTGAAATAGAGTATGAAAAACCTGAGCAAACTTTTGTGCCGACCGATGAGACTACTTTTGTTGATATTAAAACAACAACAGTTATTGAAGGTGGTAAGAAAAAAGTAATTAAGAAGAAAACTATAAAGACAATTAATGACGGAAAGGAAACTGTAGAAGTCATAGAGTCTAAACCAGAGATTTCGGAAATTGTAGATGAGGAAACTACAATAATTCCTGAAATTGAGTATGAAAAACCTGAGGAAACTATTGTGCCGATCGATAAGTCAACTTGCGTTGATATTAAAACAACAACAGTTATTGAAGGTGGTAAGAAAAAAGTAACTAAGAAGAAAACAATAAAGACAATTAAAGACGGAAAGGAAACTGTAGAAGTCATAGAGTCTAAACCAGAGTTTTCGGAAATTGTAGATGAGGAAACCACACCAATTCCTGAAATTGAGTATAAAAAACCTGAGGAAACTACTGTGCCGACTGATGAGGCTAATTCCGTTGATGTTAAAACAACAACAGTTATTGAAGGTGGTAAGAAAAAAGTAACTAAGAAGAAAACTATAAAGACAATTAAAGACGGAAAGGAAACTGTAAATGTCATAGAGTCTAAACCAGAGATTTCGGAAATTGTAGATGAGGAAACCACACCAATTCCTGAAATTGAGTATAAAAAACCTGAGGAAACTACCGTGCCGACTGATGAGGCTACTTCCGTTGATGTTAAAACAACAACAGTTATTGAAGGTGGTAAGAAAAAAGTAACTAAGAAGAAAACAATAAAGACAATTAAAGACGGAAAGGAAACTGTATTAGTCATAGAGTCTAAACCAGAGATTTCGGAAATTGTAGATGAGGAAACCACACCAATTCCTGAAATTGAGTATGAAAACCCTGAGGAAACTACCGTGCCGACTGATGAGGCTACTACCGTTGATATTAAAACAACAACAGTTATTGAAGGTGGTAAGAAAAAAGTAACTAAGAAGAAAACTATAAAGACAATTAAAGACGGAAAGGAAACTGTAGAAGTCATAGAGTCTAAACCAGAAATTTCGGAAATTGTAGATGAGGAAACCACACCAATTCCTGAAATTGAGTATAAAAAACCTGAGGAAACTACTGTGCTGACTGATGAGGCTACTTCCGTTGATGTTAATACAACAACAGTTATTGAAGGTGGTAAGAAAAAAGTAACTAAGAACAAAACTATAAAGACAATTAAAGACGGAAAGGAAACTGTAAAAGTCATAGAGTCTAAACCAGAGATTTCGGAAATTGTAGATGAGGAAACCACACCAATTCCAGAAATTGAGTATGAAAAACCTGAGGAAACTATTGTGCCGATCGATAAGGCTACTTCCGTTGATATTAAAACAACAACAGTTATTGAAGATGGTAAGAAAAAAGTAACTAAGAAGAAAACTATAAAGACAATTAAAGACGGAAAGGAAACTGTAGAAGTCATAGAGTCTAAACCAGAGATTTCGGAAATTGTAGATGAGGAAACCACACCAATTCCTG